>BQNB010006042.1:0-31838 GCA_026074375.1 Tanacetum coccineum | reverse complement strand
TAAGTTGTGCTCGAATTGCTTGTAAAAAAACCAACCCACCAAAACCAACTTGTCTTACATTGTCTTGTTTTGATTTGTTTTGTTTTGTGCTATTTGACGTATTGTGCTTGCTCGCTATTTCGTGTTTTTGTTAGTTTTAATCATTTTTTATAATCCCGTTATTGTCTCTTGTCTTGTGTGCAACCAAAATAAAGAAAAAAAATTAGTTGAAACACCCCGACCGCCGGTTGAGCCTCCAACCGCCAGTCGAGGCCCCTCAAACCGATTCCTAGCCGCTAGCTAGCATCCCAACCGCCGGCTGGACCCTCTCATACCATTTCCCAACCGCCGATTGAGCCTCCAACCGCGAATAGATGATCGTTTACCTATAATTTTTTTTTATTTTTTTGTTTACTATCGTTCTTAGTATACCTCGTTCATGGCCCAAACCTCCTGTACCGTTTTTAAATTTTCAAACCGCGCGGTTTGATCCTAAACCAAACGGCTAGATTGACGTGGTACACTATTTAGTTTTTTATTCCGTTTGCGTTTTTACATGTCTTAAATTGTCATTTTTGTTTTGTTTGCGTTTTAGTTGTTAGTTAAGTAGTCGAATTATAAAACTTGTCTTAAAAAAGTGTTTTAGTTAAAAAATCTATTAGAAAAATAAAGTCGTAATTCATTTTATTTTCGTTTATCACTTCTCGTAGTAATATTAAATAGTATTAATAATAGTAACATGTTTATTATAGTTAGTTGAGTTTATTTTTCTTTACGCCATATATAAAAACATACAAAAAGATTTTTGTTTTTAACATTTTTCTTTTTCATTTAGTTTATCGTTTTATATATATTTTCTATGGCGTTTTGCAAATTGCTCCGGGTTTGTATAAACCCGCGTTCTTGGGGGAAGAAGCTCATTAGTCCATTCTATGAACTTAAACGTAAAATAAAAAAGGACTAACTCTAATAAGACACCGAGCATACCCCTCGAGATCAAGTCACCCGAACCTTACACCAAACAACCGTTCATAGAGAAACTTTTTGTTATAACATCTAAACTCCACATGTTAGAGGAGAAAGTTGAAACTCTACCCGATTCCCTGCCCATAACCGTAATTGATCCCGATGACCAACCCATGTGGTCAAGTACTAGGACCGTTGCACCAACACCTAGTTTCGCTATTATTCAACTCCCTATTCTAAACAACTTTGTTATCAAGGGTACCCACATGCAAAATTAGGAAGAATCAATTTGATGGGTGAATCTGGTCCCATCCTCACCGACACATTGCCTATTTTCTTGAGATTAGTAACCTATTCCAATATGGTGAAAATTAAGAGGAAGCGGTTAAGTTGAGGACTTTTCTTTTCTCATTATCCGGAGAAGCGAAAACTTGGTTGAACGAACTAAATGATGGAACTATAACTTTGTGAAATGAGATGAGAGAAGCTTTTGTTAGCCGATACTTTTCTGCCGCAAATTTTAAACGTCTCCTAGATGATATTCATACCTTTCACCAACTCGCTCACGAAACTCTCGTTGACTCTTGGCTCCGTTTAAAAAAATGTTTCGCACTTGTTATGTACACGGTCTAACCAAAGGAATGATAATTCAAATATTCTATTATGGTTTAGACGATCCAACTTAAGAAATTCTCGACGCTGAAGGAGTCTTCCTTTACAAAACTCCTAACGAAGCTTTAAAAATCCTCGAGGACGAGGCCCTTTTGAAATTCAATTTCTCGAAAGAGTGTCATATCAGCCCCAAACAAAAAATTGTTTTTTTCCGCCGATGAAAGAATCATCATCTCCAATCATACAATATTGATGGAGAAATTTAAAGATCTCGCTAAAATTATTGATTCTGAATTCTTAATCATAAGAGGAGAGCTTAAGGAGATGTGAGACTATCGTAGAGACGATGAAGTACACCAATCTACATGAAGGATGACACGCTGATGTGTGATCTCATGGAAACATACTACACCGAAGGATATCGTGTAGGAAATCATGACTAAAATCCAAAAAATTTGTACACCTACCTAAACCAATACCTAAACTATCCTTAATCCCGACCATGAAATAGAATGCTACATTCATCACAATATTTCAAAATAAATGAAAGCTCAATGGAGGAGATGATGAGAGAGTGGATGGCTAGGCAGATTGAAGTGAATGAACGTATAAAAGATCAGGTGGTCGAATTAGAATATCAAATCAATCAAGGATTAAGGAACCACCAAGCGATAGTCCAAAACTTGGAGAGGCAGTTTGAGTCTCTAAAATAGAAAATAAAGCGTACCAAATCCCTCCTCGCACCACAAATACCGAACCAAGACATGAATTTGTCTACAAACCACCCTTAACTCAAAACAAGAATGACAAGGGTGATGTTTTATTTATCGAAGAGGATGAGATCGAGCCTATTTCAACCATGCCAAACCCGAACCTAATCATTTCTAATTCACCAACCGTGTCGCCTTTTCTTAAGGATTGCACCATGCATATCCCGCACACTCAAGAGAAGGTGTTTGAACACGATAAAATGTTAAGTCATGTTGATGACAAAGATTTAAGTACGATTATTGATGTTGGAGTGTTGACAAAGAAAGAGTTTAAGAAGGATGACATGAGATTGTCAAAGAAACCCAACAAATAGTAGAAGCTGAATGAAAAAATGATTCCTAACAACAAAAATGTTTATCACTATCAATGGCAGCCGAGTGAAAATCCTCATTTGAATCGTATCATAAAAGAATCCTAAAAACCATAGGAAGAGTCTAGCTAATGACCCAATAATAAAATAACCGCTTCTCAGGAGGCAACTCGAGCTTTTAAATTGTTTGTTTGTTTTATTTTCTATTTTGAATAATATGTACGCCCTTTACAAAAATTGCTTTTTTAACTTTAAAAATCTTAAGTGTGTGGGTGTTACGTGCTCATAATATTTAATTTATTATTTTTTGCATTTTTTTTATTTGTTTTTGTTTGAATAATGGCAACAGGTAATGGTGAAGAGGATGCTTGGATCGATCAACCTCACACGCTTATGCTAGCATTTGCGTAGGATTTATCATATGTAGTTTGATCGTGATTTCTCTTGCCCAGGAAGTCTTGTTTCTCTCATACTCTTATTTCTTTATGTTACATACTTTGAAGTTTATTTTTTTACATTGAGGACAATACGTAACTTAAATGTGTGGGGAGTAAATAGAGAAAACGAGACCGATTTTTAAATTTTTTATATTTTTGGGCTAATTTTAAATTTTTGTATACTTGTTTGCCCTTGTGATCTAGTTCTTTTCATGCTTATAGGATAATATATTAGAATCATTAGATCAATCCACTGGTAAAATACGATAAATTTTGAAAAAATCGAGATGTGTCCCAGTTAATATTGCAATCCATTCTATGATCGATGACATCTGCTAGCACATATTATAGCCGTTTCTACTAAATTGTGAGGATTTGGGCCTATTTCGCATATAACATACATCTTTTATGCTTGAAACTTTAGCTATGAGTGTGCCGCTGATTTTATTTATTCTATAACTTGTGTTTGTAAATCATTACCAGACCGCAGTGAGATTACATTCGTGTGATATAAGTGTATTCATGTAACAAAGAGACAACTTTAGGATTTTTTTTAAAACGGTAATTTTTTTCACAACTATCTCACATGACAACCTTCAGATTTAACCCAAATAGCCTTTTCCGTTTACATCTTTTCTTTTAGCTAGTTACATTGATTAGCTAATCACTCATATTAGCCTTTCGTTATCACTCACTTTTAGTGCTAGATACCCTTTGAAGACCCTCTGAGCCCAATCTTTTCTTTTTGCTACATCCACTAGAAAAAATAAAAAAATTACACTTTAAACCTTGGCCAAACCCCTTGTCAAAGTCTAAACGATGGGTTACTAGTGCTGGAATGTGGATTGATATTTTTATAATAATTAGTTAGCCACACTATCGGTACCGCCATTTTCGTGTGTGTCATTCCGACAATGATGAAGATTGATTACATTTATGTTTTGTATTTTTGTGGTGTATGTTTATGCGAAGTGTGTGAGATGTGATGGATAAAAAATAAGAAAAAGGAGGTTGAAAAAGAAAAGAAAAGAATAGGATTTGATCGAAAAAATATAAATTGTAAAGAATATGACAATTATAGCCAATGTGCTATATATTATTATGAAGATGAAGGAAGATGAATTAATTGAGATATCGATTAGCCAATGTGCTAAGACATGATATATATATATATATATATATATAGTATATATATATATATATATATATAATATATATATATAATATTATATAGATTGTGTGTTGTGTGTGTGTGTGTGTGTGTGTGTGTGTGTGTGTGTGTGTGGTGATCAATATGTGAAGAGAAGTTTGTAACTATAATCATTTGTGGGTTTGTGGTTTATTTGGTAACTAGCAACATTGGGACTTAGACTTTTGACTTATGTGTATATGTTAACCTTACTAATATATTTCTCATGCCTTATCCATACCCCATATTAACCCTTAGTCTAACGTTACAACCCAATAAAAGAACTCTTTAGGTGGTTACACTTGGTGATTACGCCACGTTGGTGTAGTTTTGTTTCTTATACAAGCATATGGTAATAAATTTGGTCACGACTGAGTTATGAGTGTGATTTCTCTTATATACTCCATCAATAAAATAAAATGAGTGTTAAGTGAATTATACTTTATTCTTTTTTGTGAGGTGCTTAGACATGTTTATCAAGCAAGAAAACCTATGGGTATTGTCAAACATCTCGATTTTTCACCAAAAGCTTAAAACGATGAATCTTATCTCGTACTCGTACTTGGTAGATTTGCATCACATTTTTCTAATCATTTTTATGCACCATGTGGATTAATTTTTTGTAAATTATATATTTGCTTGAGGGCAAGCAAAGTTTAAGTGTGGGAGAATTTGATAACGCTCAAATAGAGTATGTTTTTAGGAGCATTATCCGTATTTTATGCATGCTATTTGGTTAAACTAACGAGATGTTTAGCTCATATTACTACAAAGTTATATCTTGTGTTCTTAGTTAGCCAAAGTCAATAAAAGTGAAGAAAACACAAAGAAATAAAGAATAAATGAAGAAGTGTGCATGTATGAAGATTTCCCGCTAAGTACAAGCCTCGTGGAGAATATTTGAGAAGATAAAGTCATGAAGTTTTTGCTTCTAAGACTCAAAGATAATGCAAAATACAGAAAACGAGGAAACAAAAAAGAATAGAAGCTAAATCGCATGATGTTGGAAACCTTATTTTTTCCAACACACCCCTACCGTTTTGGCCATAACTTCAGCATACGGACTTCGATTTTGACGATTCAAGTGGCCAAGGAAAGATAAGAGAAAGAGCTACAAGTTTGATAACAACATACGACTTTGCCATGGATCATATTCGCCTTTCTCAAGCATAGGTGGTCGGTTTTCAGCTCCAGTAGTAAGAACATTTTCAGCTAGTGTTGACATGATGAATTGATGTTGTATGAAATGATATAAAGATCGTTTCGATGATTAGGAAGTGTTGTGTTTTGTTGTTTTGTTGTTCTTGAAGTGATTAAGTGATTATGTTGTTCGAATAGGTTAAATAAGGTTTTCAGATTTGTGTCTCACTTGTACTTTCTAAGTCCCAACTCTCAAATTTAAAACAAACTTAAATCGCTTGAATTCTGAAAGTTAAATCGCTTGAATTTTGAAACCTTAAATTGCACACTTTTATAACTTAAATCGCTTAAAATATTAGAAGCTAAATCGCACAAAATTAACTCTAAATCGCTTGAATATTGAGAGTTAAATCGTACAACTTTAAATCACACAACATGTATTTCACTTAAATTTAAATCGTAGGAAGTTAAATCAAAGAAATTTAAATCGCCTAACTTAAATCACAAGAAAGTTAAATCGCACAACTTAAATCGCCGGATTTTATTTCACACGATTTCTAAATCACAAAGCAAAATGGCACAATTCTTATTTTGTACGTTTGGTTAAATCGCTTGAAATTGTGATTTAGTAAAATCGCATAAACTGTACACGTTTTTTAAATCGCTTAAATCTTTCTAAATCGCAGGAATGCCGAACGAAATAAAATAATAAAAATCACTTTAAACACACACTTTTAAGGTTTATCTTGATTCTTTTTGCACAAAGACGCCTTATATAACTAAATCTTTTATCAAAATCAAACCTTTATGGTTTTTAAACACAATTTTTTTTTTTAAATTTTGAATCTTATTTTGCAAAAAAATAAACATGACAAAAAGAGTTTAGACACACAAAACACCACTAAATCATCTCATGGCTCTAATATTAATTGTAGGTTATACAATATATCAATCACAAAAGGTATATTTAGAGTTTTCTAGAGAGAGAGAGAGGACTGAGTGGAAACTAGAGATAGAGTGCTTAAGAGAAAATGAAGTGCAAAATCATCATACCAAGTTTCACCACCCATGTCCTCCATCTAAGTCTTCCTTTTATAAGCTAAGAAGACCTTACAAGTTTACCTATGGGAGCGATGTGGGATTTTTACAAGTAAACAACTTACATAACCAACAACGACACAATAAGTAAAATAGCTGTAAGTGTCCAACACTTTCTTGAATCCTAACAACCCACCTTTAGTCTATCCCCTAATATTTGAGTTATGTGTCAAAACCCAAATACAAAAAATGCAAACAAACAACGGATTTAAAGTTTTAAACCCAAAACTCAACCTAAGCCCCCAAACCAAACGGGCCCTAATATGTTTTCTATAATAAATTTATTTTGACTTTTATAATAACTTATTTTCTAAGGAAACTTTAAAAGGAATGAGTTGATCTTTCCTTAAGAATCAATCTACGATATATAAGATAAAAAAATCACTTAATATTGCAACGTGGTGTTAAGTGATTTGACTACCTCACCCATTAACGTAGTACATGTATCCAAAATATATGTACAAATGACTGCAAAATATAACATGCAAACACTTTATAAACATCACTGAACATAAACCCTAACATCACAAACCACATTTTTTGTTACATAGTATGACATGTCAGGTATAATCAATCATTCTAGTCATCATTCTTACCAAAACCTCCAAAACAATTTCAAGTCTAATCATCAAAATCAAAAACACAAAATCTTCAAATATAAAAACCAACGACTCACCTTAAATCACCATCAAGGACATGAAAAATAAGTAAATAAAAAGCACCACTTACATGTAACAGTGATGCCGCCTGATCTAACAACCCGTGTGTGAGTCACATTACTTGTGTGTGTGTGCGATCGTTGTTTTTTTATGCAAATGGGTGAGGTTTTATAAAAAGAAAATCAAAATGATGGTGTTTAGTTTAAGCAAAAGACTTCATTTTACCAGGTTTCACTCACAACCAATCTGACCCATGAGTGAAATTATCACACCCCGCCAAGGCGGAATCGCGAGGCATAACAAGATAGGAATCATCACAACACATTGATGTCAACAATAGAGAATGTCTAAAATGCATTATATTGAAAATAAAGTGTTATGACGATACCAAACACAAGAGAGGTCTTGTATTAAGGTTAATCACACACACAATACATATACATAGAAAATAAATCCAAACTAGACATCACAACAAATCAAAATATCCGAAGTACGAAAATCTGCAATGAAGACTCCAGAAAAGAAGACTCCATCATGCAATTCCTAAGGTCTCTCTAGCCACGAATTCTTAACATCCTTAACTTCGCTATGTTCACCTAAAAATGATGCTTAAAAACGTCAACAATAATGTTGGTGAGAGTCATAGGTTTGAGACACGTAATATTACTCGCTCCCACTGTGATTATCAAAACAATGTAGGACAATAATGAACTATCATGAACCTATGCTAGCATGCAACCAAAATCAAATCAATATATCCACATACTTAATTTCATATTCGGGCTTAGAATAGCTGGCACTATAAGCAACCAAGCTCACTCAGAATGTATCACACAACATATCACATTGGGTAGGCGTACCCATCCGATCCCACTAAGTAGGCGTACTTATCCGATCCCAAATCAATATCACAATCTCACTGGCATACTTATCCGATCCTAAATCAATATTACAAATCTCACTAAGTAGGCATACTCATCTGATCCCAAATAACACATGTATCACATAGTCATATAATGTCCAAACACAATTTAAAACACATAATCACAACGATAAAACATTGCAAAACATATTTTACATCATTTCCATCCTAAGAAAAACTGAAAAATGGGACTATGAAACTCACCTGATGCACAGCTACTTTACAAATTCCTTGAAATCAACTAAACACAAATAAAACCCATGTTACACGCGATTAGGCTAAATGCCCAAGACGATATAACAATCAATTGATGGACTTCTATGTCTATATTATTATTACACTTCCCATATCTCACTTATACCCTAATACTTCCAAATCTCTTATTTAAGTTTTCTAGTTTTTTGGCAGAATTTTATAATCACTTTATGACAACAAATAAAATACTAACTGATCAAATTAGTTTTCCCCCTTTCATTTCTTACCTTCCCAATGGGTTGTGAGCTACTGTGATTTTTTAGAAAAAATAATAGTGAGCCTAACTATTTTATAAAAATTAAACATAACAAAGTACTCAAATTCAGATCTGATTCAACCATCAAAGCGTTTAGCTTGATCAGACCCATTTAAACACTTAGAAAAATTCTACAAAAACTTTAGAAAATCATACACATCATGAACTTGCTGCAGTAGAATTCTCATCAATTAAAAAGACGTTTTGATATTGTTTTTGACCTCACAAACACAAATCAGAATCTGCCCCAAAAACTCAGATTTGACAACGAATCTTGTAAAATTATTTTGACTGATTTCCACTTACTTTTAATTCATGAAACCAATAGGATTTGAAAGTAGACTCTTTGTAGTTATTTTTAGGCTCAAGAAAATCAATAAAAGCTATCCGTATGACCAAGTTTTGGCTCTCGCAAGATGACCTAAAATTCTGCCTAGATTTCAATTCCGAATTTACCATAATTAAACCTAATTAAGATACCCAAACCTTAATTATTATACCCAAATCAATATTAAATGATCATAACACCATAATTACAGTATTTTTATAAAACTCTAATCCATCAATTTATTTGTTTACTATTTCATGCAATAATAACACTTAGATTGATTACTAAGAATAAAAGATTGACAAAATTAAGATTGAAAGATGTTCAAAACACTTGATCTTGAAAGACTAAAAAAAATCAACCAATGCAGGCATTAGGTGGTTATTTAAAGAGGTCCGGACACAGATAAAAAAATAGAGGTTACTATTTTATATTTTATATAAAATAACAGTTTAGATTTGACTTGGACTTGGACTACTCACCCCTTTTTTTGTTCTAAGGCATCCACACAATCACCCCTTTAAATAATTAATCTAATTTTTTTAATTATTTTTTATCAAAATTTCGTTTTCCCCTCTATATATATTATTTATACTTATTTTTTAAATAAAAAACTATTTACTACTTATTTATCTTAAATACATAAATAAAACACTTATACACTCACTTATTAATATTTTTCCCAAATTAAATTTACTTATTAGTTTATATATAAATTTAAAAAAACTCAAATCACTAACTAGTCTCAACTAACTGCGAAAATTAACGATTCATTCTTCATTAATTTTATCGACGATAAAATAATGAAAATCACTATATTTCCAAAATCACCATCACACACGAAATAAAATGACTAAATTATTCATTTCAACTATCACAAACATATATATTAACACATATACCATATCACATAAATCACCAACATCGACCTACGTACATCAATCAAACACAACATCCTAGGTAAATTAACAAAACTGACGGTTCAAATAACCTCGCTTAAGTCGAGCGGTTGTCATAGTCTCCCCAACTGAAGGAAGAAATTCTCAGGGGAGGGGGGTGCCGGGCGCGGTCAGGCGGTTGAGGAATGCTGATAGCTACGAGCTGACACGCAGGAGTCAGAGAGAAGGGGGGGGTTAGCATGATATTAAGCGCTGATCGCTCTCACCGATTGCACAGAGTGTATCAGGTGCAGTCGCGAAGGCCTGAGGCCGGAACATCGTGATGCATATCAATAGAATCACAATCGCAAGAACTACAATAGTTGCTTCACATTGCTTCACCGAGTACCTCACAGAAAACATATAAGTCAAAAGCCCTATTCAAATCGCGCGCGGAAGGAGAGGGTTGCTGCAACGTCAGAGGGTCACTTGCATTACGAGTATGGTACATCCTTAGCTTTCAAGCAATAAGGGCGGAGGCCAGATGATAATCAAGTTATGAGTTGATACAAAAAGCTCGGAATGTTTTTGAAGAATCGGCTCGACTTCAGGTTTACTCAATATATAACTTTAACCAAACCACCTAAGAACATTTAAGGGTGCACTAAAGTCTGCCAGTACCCCGTGTACCCAACTTTAATTAGTACTTCCAACGATAGTTTGCTCAACGAGCAAGTGTGGATACTTAGTTTTCATGAAATCCTCATGACCTCGCTTCGAGTTCCAATGGACTTTAACTATCCGAACCCTACTACGCTTCAAACTTTTAACCTCACGATCGATAATCTCAACAGGTTCTTCAACAAAATGAAGAGTTTTGTCTACCTTAATTTCTTCTACAGGCACATGCAGATTTGCATCCGCCAAATACTTCTTTAAATTTTGAAACACATCAAGTACACTACTCAATTATTGAGGCAAACTTAATCAATAGGCTATAGGACCGATCCTTTCAATGATCTAAAATGGTCCTACACCTTGGTGCTAACATGTCTTTCTTTCCAAACGCACTACACCTTTCCAAGACGACACTTCCAGTATCACTTTATCACCAACTTCAAACCCTAACTGTTTACGCCTATTGCCAACATAGCTATTTTGGCAATCTCTAACCGCTTTGAGCCTTTCCTTAATCAATATCACTTTATCAGTTGTCTCTTGTACCAATTCTGGTCCAACCAACCGATTTTCTCCAATTTCAGCCCAAAGAACAGGTGACCTACACTTCCTTCCATACAACGCTTCAAATGGAGCACATCGAACACTCGAATGATAACTATTATTGTAGGAAAACTCAGCTAAGGGTAGATGAGTATCCCAACTGCCACCAAAATCAATCACGCACCCTCTCAACATATCCTCCAAAGTCTGATTGGTACGTTCACTTGGCCCATCTGTTTGAGGATGATAAGCCATACTCATATCCAACCGCGTTCCTAAGGCTTTCTTTAATGTTTGCTAGAACTGCGACGTAAGTCGTCCATCACAATCGAAAATAACCGACACAGGCACTCCATGCCTCGCTACTATTTCATTAATGTGGAGTCTTGACAACTTCTCCAACTTATAGTCTTCACGTATAGTCAGAAAATGAGCTGACTTGGTCAATCTATCAACTATTACCCAAATTGTATCATATCCACCACTTGACCTCGTCATCTTAGTGATAAAATCCATGGTGATTTTGTCCCATTTCCACTCAGGTATCTCTGGTTATTAAAGCAAACCTGATGGTCTTTGATGTTCAGCCTTCACCTTCGAACAAGTCAAACACTTACCAACATATGTAGTTATATCCTTCTTCATACCCGGCCACCAATACATCTCTTATAAATCATAATACATCTTATCCGCTCTCGGATGAACAGAGTATCTCATGGTATGCACCATATCCATAATTATGGTCCTTACATCACCTATCAAAGGAATCCATATTCTATCCACAAAGTATAAACCTCCATCTTTTTTCCCATTTGTTGATCCAAGCCACACAACATTTCTGTTTGCGCGTTATCTTCCTTGGACACCTCACCTTTGAGCAACCAATATCTTGTCCTTAACACTTGACTAAATAGTAATGGACATTGCACGTACTCATCTTGGTTTCACTCTCTCCTTCCTACTCAACGCATCAGCCACTACAGTCGCCTCTTTTGGATGGTAGCGAATCTCACAATCGTAGTCACTGAACAATTCAATCCATCTTCTTTGGCGCATATTTAACTCCTTCTGGTCAAATATATGCTGAAGACTCTTATGATCTGTATAGATAACACTTTTCGTCCCGTACAAGTAATGTCTCCAAATATTAAGAGCAAAGACTACTACACCTAATTCTAAATCATGTGTGGTATAGTTCTTCTCGTGAATCTTCAATTGCCATGATGCGTACGCAATCACCTTGCCTCTTTGCATGAGCATACACCCCAAATCTTGATTTGACGCATCATAGTAGACTACAAAATCTTCTGCTCTGTCCGGCAACGACAATATTGGTGCATTACATAAATTGTCCTTCAAAGTCTGAAAGACTTCCTCTTGATCCACGCCCCACTCATAGGCTTCCTCTTGATCCACGCCCCACTCATACTTCTGATTCTTCTGTGTTAGTAAAGTAAGGGGTTTAACAATCTTAGAAAAATATGCGATGAAACATCGATAGTAACCAGCCAATCCCAGAAATGACCGTATTTCTGACGGTGTCATCGGGGCTTTCAAATTCTTCATTGCTTCAATCTTACTTGGGTCTACATGAATATCGTTGTTGTTGACCACGTGTCCTAAGAAATGTACCTCTTGTAACCAAAATTCACACATAGAAAATTTGGCAAACAATTTCTCCTTCTTCAGTAACTCTAGTACTAACTTCAGATGAACCTCATGATCCTCCTTAGACTTCGATTAGATTAAGATATCGCCAATAAACACCATAACAAAGTTGGCTAAATACGACTTGCACACCCGGTTCATTAAGTCCATGAAAACCGCTGGTGCATTGGTTAACCTAAAAGGCATAATCGTAAACCTAAAGTGCCCATACCGCGTCCTAAATGCAGTCTTTGGAATGTCTTCTTCATTCACTCTTTGCTGATGCTAACCAGAACGAAGATTTATGTTAGAGAAATAACACGAACCTTGTAACTGGTCAAACAAGACATCAATCCTGCGGAGATTCTTGTTGGTCAGCTTGTCCAACTCTTGATAGTCTATGTACATTTGAAATGAACCGTCCTTCTTCTTGAACAACACATGTGCACCGACACACAGAGAGTGACGTTGGTCGATAAAACTTATTTATAAAACGAATTCTAAGGATTACGTACTAACGACAAGGTAGAAAACGAAGAATCGAATCAAAAGCTAGAAAACATATAAGAAGATTTCACAACAGCAAATAGATGCGGATCGAATGTCTTGAGAATCCTTTAAAAAAGGATAGAATATACGCACCGATAGAAAATGCAAACGAAAGAATCAACAAACTTACCACGACAAAAGAAACACATAACAAATAACAATAGGTATCAAATGAGAAGATAGAATTCATATACCAATAATCGACTTTACTCGAAAGAACCAACTAAATACTGTTAAGAAATATTCCATTTTAAACAATAAAAGAAATTTGTTCTAAAACAAAAAGAAATCATTTAAATCTTTAAAATCGTCTTGAATATAATGCTTTAAATAAATAATTCATTTTTAAACATGGTGGTTATAGAAAATACATGAACATTGATGTTAACTGTGTATCGGCATTTACCATTATGAATCATTTTTTTTAACATACTTTTTCAAAAATAAGATTTATCATGCTAAAAAAAAATAGTTTCATATATATTTGTAAGGATCATTTTTTAAAACATATCTTATTATAAAGATCAAGTTTAAACAACAGTTTTCACATAAATATAAAGAATGGGGGGAAAAAAAAACCCCCATTCACATATAGCGTAATCACAACGTATTTATAAAATGAATTAAAAAAAATAGTTTCCCCAAGCCTTATTAAGATATAATTCAAAAGGATTTTTTATAGCTCGGCCAAAATATAAAATATGCAACTCAACAAAGGACATCGACATAATCAAAAGCGGATGCGACCTACCGGTGTAAGGACCTTTGAACGCAATACTATTGTTTGAAGGAAAAGAAGAGTACAGGAACCATATATCATAAATAATAAAAACGAAAACGGGTACAAGAGAAACTCATGCCAGACATTACGAACCAAATGAAGAACGTAAGGTCTTATCCATAATAACGATCAAAAGAGAAAACATAGAAAAACATTGATACTAACACGTCGCAAACGTGTTACGAAAACCAAAGGATATATAAAGAATGGAGTAAATATCCATACTAACTTGTCACGAACAAATAGTGCATAAAAGGAAAAATCCGATATTCATACAAGAAATCAATGCAAGGAAGAACCAACGAAAAAGTACCAATTGCCAAAAGTAGCAGATCCGATCAGCCAATACATATCAAGTTGCTAAATGGGAAAGATAGAACATTCGTACTAACATGACACGAACAAAGAATGCTACAATGAGAGTTATGGATCCGAACAAATAATCGAGCAAACGAGCGACCTCAATAATCATAATAGTAGTAATAACAGGTATCCGAGGTATCCGCAAATGTTAGGTAGAAGGGAAACTTACTACCTACGCAACTGAGCTTAACATTATCGCACATTAGGTTAAGAGAAGAATTCCTTAACCATACAACCATCCTTATCAGGATTGCACACATCACCACATCTTACTCTACCACCTAACAAACAAACACCAATCAATGCAATCATGGTCACAAGTCCACGTGTGATGCCTTTATAATTATGTTGGCCATAATAATTATAATTGCATCCTTTCATACGTATACTTACTTCCAAGACTACACATCTTAATGATAATGCACATATACCACATATCAAATCTTGCACGACACCAATATACACAAAACACGATATCCACCAAAACAATATTATTTATATAAGTGAGATAAAAATCAAAATGAAAGCCACATTGTACCTAAAATAAACAAAATACCCCAAAAGAAAATCATCGATAATAGCAACCGTGACAAAGTAAAGACAAAAATAAGACGTATGTTTGGCCTCAGCTTGGGGTTTGACTTGCTTCGGCAAGAGTCACTCTGAAACTCGCGTCCAGGCCTACTATGAGCATCCGACAGGAGATCTGAGTCGACCTTCTTCTCTGACTCTTTAACTACCCTTCCTCCTTCGGTCCCTCAAAAGGCTCCTTCTCAAATAGCCCCTCTTCTGAATCTTCTGATATCGAGTAGCTCGTAGGTCGAAATAAAACTCAAAGAAAATTAAGAAAACAAAACGCCTAGATAGCTAAACATATAGATCCAATTATGCAGCTATATAAAGGACTCCTAGGTTATAGTCTAGGTCAAACAACCTACTTCTCTATAAACCTAGCTTTGATACCAATCTGTCACACCCCGCCAAGGCGAAAACGCGAGGCGTAACAAGATAGGCATCATCACAACACATTGATGTCAACATTAGAGAATAACTAGAATGCATTTAAATTAAAACCAAAGTGTTATGACGACACCTAATACAAGAGGGGTCTTGTATTGAGGTTAATCGCAACACTACAATACATAGACATAAATAAATCCCAACAATAACAACATTAGTATTCAAAATATCCAAAATATAAAAGTATGCAATAAAACTCTAGCAGGAAAGACTCCACAAACAAGAACCTAAGGTCTCGCTAGCCACGCATCTTAACTTCCTTAACTTCACTATGCTCACCTGAAAATGATACTTTAAAACGTCATCAATAATGTTGGTGAGATTCACATTGTTTGTCACAAAATACTTACACTTGTGCGAATCAAAATCAAATAGGACATACAATAGATATTATACACAAATGCAGCAATTAAAATCATCACACAATTAATTACACATTCGAGCTTAGATTAGCATTGGCATTATAAGCAACCAAGCTCACCCAGAATGTATCACACAAACATGGGATAGGCGTATCCCTCCGTTCTATCCTGGGTAGGCGTACCTCCGATCTATCATGGGTAGGCGTACCCTTTCGATCCAACAATGCAGACACATAAGCCATATAATATCAAGTAATGTCCAAAAACCAATTAAAACAAATATTCAAAGCATTTAAAACATTTCAAACAACTTAGTATCATTGTCACGTCCAAGAAAAACTTAGAAAAAGGTGCATGAATACTCACAAGTACCTGTCAAAAGCTCACGAACGCGCACACAAATTCTAAGCAAAGTCTACACAACAGAATCTACGGGTTACGCATGATTAAGGTTTCACGGCCTTAGACATGTAACCTTTCGATTGATGGATACTAATGTCTATAATATGCTTATAAACACCCTACCATACATCCCATACTTTATTTATACTCTACCTTAAATCCTTTTATTCAAGTTTCAGATTATAACAGAATTTTGTAGTCACTTCATGGTCGCTAATAAAATACTAAATGACCAATTAGATTTACATACTACATTTCCTACATATTCAATGAGTTGTATAACTACTGAAATTTTTAGAAAAAATAATAATAAGTCTAGCTATTTTAAAAAAAATCAACATCGCAAAGTACTCCATAAATTAACCTGATTGACCACCAAACAAAAGTTTATTTTTTTAATTGGTTTTTGACACGACCAACCCATTTAGACACTTAGGAAAAACCAAAAAATTGTAGAAATTCATAGACATCATGAACTTGCTACAGTAGCAATTCCATCAATTAAAAAGACGTTTTGATATGGTTTTTGACCTCACAATCACAACCCAGAGTCTGCCCCTAAAACTCAGTTTTGACAAAGAATCTTGTAAAATTATTTTGAGTGACTTCCACTCACTTTTAATTCATGAAACCACTTTTCTGTTGGAAAGTAACTTCTCTGTATAAATTTTTAGGCACAGAACATAATAAAAGCTATCCGTATGACCGAGTTATGGCTCTTGCAACATGACCTAAAATTCTGCCAAGATTTCAATTCCAAATTTACCATAATTAAACATAATTAAAGATACCCAACCCCTAATTATTATACCCAAAACAATATTTAATGATTATAACATCATAATTACAATACTTTTACAAAACCCTAATCCATCAATTTATTTGTTACATATTTAATATAATAATTAAAATATAGATTTGATTACTAGAATAAAGATTTGACAAAAATTAAGATTTGGAAAGATGATCAAACATTGATCTTGAAAGCTTAAAAAAATCACCAATGGTTGCTATGGTTTTGAAAGAGGTCGACACAAAAAAAAAATGAGGTTACTATTTTATTTTTATATAAATACTGTTTAGAGTTGGACTTGGACATGGAATTCTCCCCCCCCCCCTTTTTTTGTTTCGGGCCGATCCACACAAATACCCCTTTAAATAATTAATTTATTTTTTTATTATTTTTTTATCAAAATTTCATTTTCCCCTCTATTTATATTATTTATATATATTTTTTTAAAATACAAAACTATTTACTACTTATTTACCTTAAATACTTAAATAAATACATAACTTAAATAAAACACTTACACTACTTATTATTATTTTTCTCAAATTATTATTTACTTATTAGTTTATATATAAATTATAAAATCTCAATTCACTAATTAATCTCAACTCGAAATTAACAGTTCATTCTTTATTAATTTTACCGACGATAAAATAATGAAAATCACTATACTTCATGACTTGTAATTACTCTCAGATTGCAACTTGGACCCGAACGACAAAGAAGAGTGTACGTTTCAATGCACTTATCCTTAGAGTTAGAAGAGAAGTCTTCTAATATTTGGTTTTTCAAAATTTTGAATACAATTTTTCAAGAATTTCTCAATGACAATTCAAAATCTTTCAAAATTGTGTGTTCAACACTCCACCCCTCATAAAATTTTACAAGACAATTCTTCTACATTTGGTGTCAATTTAAAAATGAGTCAATGTTTGAGGGAGAGTTTTTCGAAAAACAATGTTTTAATGCTTTTGGATACTCTTCTTAAATGCTTTCGGTATTCAAAACATTTAAACTAATCTTAATAACAAATTGGTAACAATAATGGCCATTCAATAGATTATCTATACTATTATATAAATCATTTACAATGTGGGTCCCATCAAAAATTAAGATAAAGAGGTGCAATCTTGACCATTCATTTTATTTTAGAAAATCACATCATAAAGTGACATGTGTCACTTCTTAATTAAAAAATCATTTTTATTTTCAATTTGACATATCTTTTTATCTATTTATTTTTTTATGATTTAATTTCACTTTATTTTCTAAAATTTCGTAATCTTTAATTCAACAACCATTTTTATATATTTTTATAAATTTTTTTGCTTTTCACATTTTTAGTGGGTTTATTTTGAATTTTTTAACAACTTTAACTTTAATTTGAATACAAACTTGATTCAATAAAAGATATATACTTTTGGAGACAATGTTTGATGGGTAAAAGAGTGTGTGAGTCTTTATACAAGCGAGAATGATGTTAATATGATGTTGCTGGAAAGCTACGGAAACCCAAACAAACAAATTCTCTAAGCGGGTAGAAAATTGCGGAGCGAGTTGGGTTAGCAATTTTTATCGCCGCCGCTATGCGCGGGTATCCAACTAGTATGTTATAAGATGATTAAGTGGTTGAATAATGTCGACTAAGATTGAGCTAACACTGGAACAATCACAATAAGGTGTTAGTAATGACGTCTTGGTAAGCATTGAAAGGGGTGAAGAATGAAAAAGAAATGTATGGATAAAGGATGAAAAGAAAGCAGCCCTCCACACACTTTAGGCAGGAAGAAATCGGGTCAATACATAATCTATTGGTTTTCACAAAGATGAATTATGATATTGAAGACGACATCATGGACCCAGTGATGCAATGCACAACCCTTCCCAGCCATTCGAGTTCCTCGTGTTAGTTAATAAAGAAATGTTTCTACTTTGTAAGCACTATTATAAAAGTACATGGACTATTTGTATCAAGTGTAAGTTAGAAACCGTTCATAAGGATAGTGTAAACCAATGGGGTATTTTAAAGTTTTTTATGCCAAGGTTAAGGGTAACAATTTCATTTTAATCAAAAGGCAAGTTAGGTATTTTTTTTACCTCTCTAAACACACACCTCTAATTACACCTTCATTTTCACACACTAGTCATCAATCAAGATCTATATGCTTAATATGTGGTATCATGAGCCTATTGATTGCGGGCAATTAGGATTATTTTGTGTTATGAATGTGTTTGTAGGATTGAGAAATTTGCTTCATTTCTGCTTATTTAGTGTTTATCAGTTTAGTATAGGCTTATTTCGTGTGCTTATTGCTTATTGTTAGGCTTATTTGTGCTTAATAGAACATTTGATTGAATTAGCTTAATTCCTGCTTATTCTGGCTGCTTTTTGCTTATTTCGAGCTTTTTTAGCTTATTGTTGCTTATTCTGTTAGCTTTTTTAGACATGTTTTAGCTTATTCATGCTTATTCTTGTGTTATTATAATTCAGTAGATTTAAGGATTATTCTTTGTGCTTATTTTTTAGTTTTGTTTTTAAGTTCACATTTTAACTTCTTTCAGGCTTATTCTTGTGCTAAAAAGTTCAAATGTGCTTATTTTCTGCTTTAATTCAGTGTCTCAAAATGCTTTCTAGTTCTGCTTCTTTATTGCTTTCAATCAAGCTTTATTTTAATTCTGCCTTATTTTTGTGCTTATTTCGATGCTTATCTGGTTCTAAATCTTCTTATTTGCTTAAAAACTGCTTATTTCTTTCAAGATCTGAAAACAGTTTGTTGTAACTGATTTGTAACAAAATTGTAACAAACTTTGACACAAGAAGTTTGACTTTTGGTCACAAGTTCAAAAGACGCATTTTTATGGTCTTCACGCGTTTTTTTCTGGGAAATCAAAAAAGAAACCGATACAAATCAAAATCCTTTAGTACAAACCGATACTAAACAATTAAGCAGGATACCGAACAACTACTCAAATGAAAGCAACCAAATCTACCTCATTAGCTCTATCCGATCATACCAAACTAAGCTGAAACCAAACAACTCATCTTACAAGCAAACGATCTACCATTTTTTTACAAGGAATCGATCTAACCATTTTATAAAATAAAACTATACACTTTTTTTTAATCCAGATCTAAACATTAAAAAAAACTTTGGTTCAAAAGACTTCTTCAGATTATCTTGTGTGTCATTTCTATAAAACCAAAGATCTTTATAAGTCCAATTACATCAAACTTTAATCCTCACAGATCTGATATTGACACATGCATTGACTTGCATTACTAGGACATCAGTCTATGCCAACATCAGTTCGAATCTCATATTCAAAACCTAACTCTATTAGTATTCAAAACAGTAAATCAAAAAAGATAACAAGTTAAGATCTCAGCCCCTTTTGTTCACTTTTGGTTCCTCAAACTTCAAAGTTTATTAGTGATGTGAAAAAGATTTAATCTTAGATCCTGACTGTTTTTGAGCATATATCTTCTGGGTCTTATTTTCGAATATTTAAGTTAAACTGGGTCTAGAACAACTAGTGTTCATGCAAATTGGAATGTGGTTAGGGGTTTTCTAGCTCACTCTAGGGTTTTTGGGGTGAGGGTGGATATAATATATATATGTAATTTTTATGTAATTTGTTAGTGGATTTTATAATGTGTTGAGTGGGTGTAGTATAGCGGTCTAGGGGAGTTGTTGATTTTGGTTAGGTAAAAATTTTTGTGGGTTTTATATGGGTGGTATGTTGTGAGGTGTTCAGGTGTGGGTGGGTTTATAAAAGCAATTCGTTTTATTATTGAGTCGGGGTGTTGGGGCGGGGGTGGGGGCGGTGTGGCGACAAGGTGCCGGGGGGGGGGGCAGTGGGGAGGGCGGGGGGGGTTGGGTGGAGGAGGATTTGGGATTTGTATGGGTACGTCTGTGTGTGATCGAGGGGGACGAACTATGAGTGTTTGTTTAGAGAACTTTGGTTCTGGGTTGGGTGGTTGGGGGGGGTTGGGTTATGGAGGGTTGGGGCGGGTGGGGGAGGGGGTTGTTGGTGGGGGGGGGTGCGGTGGGGTGGGTGTGGAGAGGGGGGGGGGATGGGGGGGGGGGGGGTGGGTGGGGGGGGGGGGTGATGTGGGGGGCGGGGGGGGGGGAAGGGGGGGGAGGTGGGGGGGTGGGGGGGTTGTGGAGTATGTTGATTCTAATTAGTAGTGGTGATGGGGGAGATGGTTGTTTGTGGGTATGTTGGGTATGTGGGATAAAGGGGGGTGGTTGGGGCGGGCGCCGTTAGGAGTCGGTGTGCGGTGGGGGGGTGGGGGTTGAAGGGGGGTTGCGGGGTTGGGGGGGGTGGATGTGTAGGTGGGGTTTGTAATTTTTTTCTTTTTTTTTTTTTTTTTGTTTTTTCTTTTTTATTTTTTTTGTTTTTTTTTTTATTTATTTTTTTCATTTATTGAGTAATGTTAATGTGTTGATTTTGCTAAGAATAATTTTATTTTGCGGTATTTGTTGTTGGAGTTATTTTTTGTCGTTATGCCAACTCTGGCTCCTTATCACTCACTCCCTGTCCGACAGCGCAGCCTCTTACGACCAGGTCGATACAATAATGGTTAATGGTATATTGCTAGTAAGATGATATGAAATCTCTACTTGGCAATGGGTATTTTATAAGTATTTTTTGTTGGGTGGTAAATTTTGGTAGGGTAATTTTGAAAGTGGTCATTAAAGTGTGCTAAGGCATTGAATGGAGGCGTGAATTATGTTTTAATACTTTATTTTTCGTAAGTTATCCATTTTGTTTGGCGGTTGTTATGGGGGATTGTAAGTGTGTGTTGCCAGGGGTGTGGAAGGGAGTATGGGGAAATAGCATATGTAGTTGGGGGTTAGAGTGGGATAGGGGTCTGAGTAAGCAGTTGTATATAGAATTGTTGTGGGTTAGTAGTGTATTATAGATAGGTGTTTTGATGTGTGGGAATGGGAGATAGTGGTTGTGTAGTTGATGGTTTTGGGTGATTTTCCGTACTTGTATGATGGGCTTATTTTTTAGATGTGTAGGCATTATTTTGTTTGGTGGTGGTGTATTTCATCGGTTGAGGCTGGCGGGGGGGGGGAGGTGGTGGAGGTTGCTGTGTTGGGTTAATAGGGCGGGGGAGGGTGGGTGGTGGGTGGGGGAGAGGGGGTGGGGGTAGTTGTGGTGGTGATTATGGTGTTGGGGGTGGGGGGGGTGTGATATGGGGGGTTTAGGTGGCGTTGGGGCTGTAGGTTATGGAGGACTTGAGTAGGAATTTCGTTATTGGTGTTGCGGCGGGGTGTCTACACATGGAGGGCTGGGAGAGGTGTTGGTTGGGGGCGCTGGTGGGAGAAGGGCGGGGGAGTGACTTGTGGGGATGGGGGGGGATGGTTGAGGGGGTGGGGGGCGTGTGGGGCTGTGGTGGTTGGGCGTGCGTGTAGCAAGGGAGGATAGCGTTCGAGGGGTGTGACTGTTTTTGTTAGATTGGATAGGCAGATCAAGTTATTGTGTAGTTTTTTTTATTTTTTTTTTTTTTTTTTATCTACTTTATGTTATCTGCCTTTGATGGATTGGTATGCGTAATTTTTATTTTTTGGTAATTTATTAATATGAGGGTTATTTTAATCCTCTGACACAGATAATTTTTGAAATATATATTTTTTTTTTTATATTCTTTGTTTAGTATATTTTTTATCTTAGAATTACTTTTATTATACCTATTTTACTCGCTATTTATTTTCTTGGTTTATATCGATGTGGTACATTTTCATTTTTCTTCTTTTTTTATTTTTTATCATGCTCTTGGTACATAATTTTTTATCTTTATTCATATTATTATTTTTCATTTTCTACTTTATTGCGTTTGCTTTGGGGTTCTTTTTCTGGTTTTAATTTGACGGTCTAGCGTTTTGATTGTTTCATATTTTTATTTGTTGTATGTTTTGGTGGTGGTTTGTATCGAATTGCGCGCGAAAGTTTTTGTTAATCTTGTATTACAGCTTTTATAATGTTGGATGGATTGGATTTTTTTTGTGAAAAGCACTCATGTGAATGTTGTTGTGGATGGGGGTTTGATGGGAGGGACGAAAGGATACGCGGACAGGGGGGCACTTGATAAATATGGACCGAGAGGATATTTGTGTTGGTTTGGCCCGGCTGAGGGGGTATTGAGTGTTGGTACTGATTGCGGGGGGGGGGGGGTGGGGGTTGGGGGGGGGGGTTGGAGGCGAGGGGGGGGTTTGTGGGGGGGGGTTGGGTTAGTTGCTTTGATCTGGTATATTCTTTTTGGTGGGCGTTGGTATGTCAATACGGTGTAAGAGATAACATTGTCATTTGGGGGGGTTTTCTTTGGTGTGGTGGGGAAGGGGTATTGCCTTGTGTTGTAGTTTTTTTGTATAGTGCTTGGCGGAGGGGTTGTCATTGGTTGTGTGGTTGTTAGGCGTCACGGTGGAGCGGCTGGCAGTTCTTTGGTATACGGATGTATCTTGTAAATTTGGTGGGGGTGTTTGTTGTTGTTCTGGGTGACATGCTTTGATAGTCGGGTGTGTTTAGTCTGTTGTTGCTCTTTTTGGTGATATTTGCTTGTTTTGGTTTGCTGTCTATTAAAATATTCTAAAAGCCATACGTAAAGACAAGAACAAAGGGTTCTTTAATCTTTTCTTTAGTTTCGTTGTTTAAAGAAAATAGGATACAAGGAATCACACAAAGGGTACACGATATTAAAACCAACCTGTGTGTAACATCAACGCTTATATCTATCATGGGGGTTTTAGAAACCATACTGTGTCTTCATTATGTTGTTGGTTCATGTATTGATAAAGAGGATAAGGGATGTATGGATTGCAAATGGGAGAATAGGTTTGGTTGTGACGGAGAAGAGAATGGTGTAGAATTTTTGAGAGGGTTAAGGCAGGCTCAGTGTTGGGTTGTTTATCTTTTGGGGAGAGATAAGGGTTTTTTCAGAGGGTTGATGTAGTATTTATGAGTATCTACAATTTGAATATTGCACTTTAAGCAACACACTATGTGTTTTTGTTTCTAGAGTAGTAGCTCCTCAGTAGCACATCCCCCCACCCAAATCCCCATATTAGGTTTTAATTAATATTTTAAGATTTTAGCCGTCTAGGTTTTTTAGAATTTTCTTGGGACCTGATTCCATTCCTTGATTGATATTTTGCCTGTGATTCTGGTGTTTGATAGTGATTAGTTTATGTATTTCCATAGTTAGATTTTATCATTCCGATTCTTCGTCGGGGCTGTTATCGTGAACGATCCTGATTAGTTCTGGGCCATCTGGATGACGTTTCCGAGATGTTGTTTGTATCTGTTATTCTCTTCCGGTGCGAATAAAAAAATAAATTTTTATATATTTTTTTTAATATATATTATCCTAAACTTTTTTTCATTCCATTTGGGCGGGAATTATGGTGGTGTGGTTTAGGAATTGGCAAGGTTAACTTGGTCACTATCGTTTTGTTGATATGGGGCGGGAGGGGTGGGGGTGGTGGGGACTTTTCGAGTGGGTGGGGGTTTGGGTGGGAGGGAAACATTGGGGAGATGAGGTCGCGGAGGTGGTGGGATGTAGATAAATCGGTCAAGTTATTGGAGTTTGTTCGGTAAGCTGGGTATGTTATAAATAGTCAGTTTTGTTTATTATTCCGAAAATATTTTAAGTTCTAATCTTGGGTTGTTACACATTTGTTTTTTAGGTGTTTTCTCTGTTTCTCTCTCTAGCTGGTTTTCTTATCTTGGGTCTGCTTTTCTTTTTGGTTATGGTTTGCATGGTCTTTTTCGACAACGACGAAAATTTGTTGCTTTCTTTGGTTGGGGATGTGTACACATAAGGTCGAAGTGAGCAATTTTCTAGTTTATAACAAGTTTGGGGGGCTTCTCTTGTACATTTTTTTATTTTTTATCTTTTTTTTGTACTAGGTTAAACACATTTTCCATTTTTCCATTCTCAGCGTCACATTTTTTAATATTTCTCACACATTTAATATTTATTTTTATTTAAGTTGTTTGTTGTTATTTGTTTAGTGTTAGTTTAGGCAGTTTACGAGTTTTTTTCTTGTTTTGAATTTTAAACTTAAAAAGGTTCACATAATTTTTGTATACAATTTTAATTGCGGGTACATTAGTCGAGATCGTTTCTAATTTTGGTCCGTTCAATTTTTTTTCCGGATTATTTTTGTTGTTTACGGTTTTATTTGAGCTTCAATAATTTTGTTAAAAAAAAGTTAGTTTGAGGTGATTAATTGAGCGCGTTTTTATTCAGGGTTTTTTTGATCATATTTTTAGAGTTAGAGTTTTTTCTGTTAGGTTATCAGACGGAATATGAGTGGAGTGATGATTGAAGTCATAGGCAATATAATCAAGTGTATCAGATTTGTTTTCATTGTATATGAGTAGTTGGGAATAAGTTGAGTCTCGAATGTATAATTAAAGAAAAGTGGTGAATAAAAAAATTGAAGAAAGGAGGGGTTGGGGGAAAGTGAAACAAGGAAAAGGGGGAAGGGAAAGAAAACGCGAAAACCTAAAAAATATATAATACTTTCTTCTTCGCCTTTACGATTTAATTAAATGACACCATACAATACACTAAAAAGATTATTAAAAGAACAAAGAGGATTCACTTGACACGATGAACGTGGTCATCAATTAGCTGAGCTGATGAATAACCACTTTTAAGATTTCAACAACCGACAATTTACAAACCCCTAAAAGAGTTTCTTACGTTAAAAAAGAATTTGGGAAAAATGTACATCTGAAGTCAAAGATTGTTGATTTTAAAATGGTTCAAAATCTTCGAGCGCAAGTTAAAGAACTTCAGAGTGAAAATGAACTTTTAAAGTCAAAAGTCCTTGATTGTACAATGTATCAAAATCTTCAAGTGCAACTTGAGGAACTTAAGAGTGTAAACGAAAGTTTGAATTTATCGGTTGAAGAGCTATCTAAGGCACGTGCACTTGCCAGAGAGACTTTGAGTGTATGAGATCAAATGATTAATGCTAATATAGAGAATCGTTTGATTGTGGAAGAACAATGTGAGAATTCATGACTGTACCATCTGAGTTTGATTCAAAATAGTTCATTGGACATACAAGATAAACTCTGGAAAGAATTTGCTTTTGACGTTTGCAAAACACAATTAAAGAAACTACGGAATTGGGTTGTATGATCTTAGATGAAAAATGTTTTGCTTTAAAAGAAATTAAGAGCTTAAAAGATGAAATAAAAAGTTTGCATAATGAAAATCAAGATTAAAAATCTAGAGGAATCTGAAGTTGAATAATCTTGAAAAAGTGTATGAGACTAAAGAATTTGTTTCTTTAAAAGATATATTGATCAAATGAAATCTCAAGTTTCGGAACTTATGGAGAAACTTCAGATTTCAGATCAAGAGATGAAACAACAAATCATTCTTTTTGAAGAAGACAAACGAATGTTTTTGGCTAAAAATGAATTTCTGAAAAAAGTGTCTTCTTCGGTGCAAAAAGAGTATAATGATTTGGTGGCTTCAAATGATGTTTTTAAAACAAAGGACTTGAAACAAAGTTTTAAGTTTTTTTTTAAAACATGATAAATTCTCTTGAGAAAAATTTTAAAATGATTCGTAGCAAGAATATGAATCAAACGTTTCAAGATTTCCATTAGATGATTCAACGACTTGCGAACTAAGAATTTGGAACTTGTAAAGGAATTGGGAATAAAGTGAAACGTTTTTGATGACGAGGAAGAAAAAGTGTTTGAGAATATGATTCAAAGTTGAAAAGGTTTTAGAACAACGAGTTAAAGATTTTGATGATGTCAAAACAAAGCTTTCAAGAAGAACTAATAAATTTGAGACGTATTTTGCAAATCTTGAAAAAGAGAAAAATGACTTTACTTTAAAAATCGCAGTTGGATCTCTAAATTATACTTTCGTTTGTTTGCAAAAGGAAAAACAATGATTTGAGAACATCACTTTTACAATATGTTGAAAGAGAAAATATGAAACTTATGTGAAAAACTACAAAAAAGAGATCACGAATTTAAAAAATGCATTACAGAGATTGTTTGATGCATTAAATCAGAATTGTTGTTTACTTTCATGTTTTCACATAAAATCAATTCCAAAAGGGAATGTTTCGGAAAAGATCTACACGGGTAAATCTTCAAAACCGATTTCGAAAAAGGTTTCTCAATTTACTACTTATTCTTTGCAACAAGATAAGAAGTATTAGAAGAAACAACATTCTTTCAAAACATTCGCTTTTCAAACTCATGAGAAAAATGAAAATTCAAAACAAATTTGGAAAAGAAAGGAGGAAAACATTTCCAAACTGTGTTTTAGTATCAAGAAGTGAATGTTTTCAATGGTAAATATGATGATTTAGTTTTGAAAAAAGTTGAAAGATGGTAAGGGCGCGCTCACATTTCATTCAAAGAATTTTTCCCCTCCCCCACCACCCCCCCCGCCCCCCCACCTCTCCCACCTCTCCTCCCTCCACCTCCCCCCTCCTCCAATAAATGGAAATCTCCGCGTCTACTCAAGGGTTATAAAATCCACCGATATCGCTCTCACCGGGTCGCGTTATAAAAACCCCGCGTGTTACCACACCCTTTGAGAGTTTTAAAATCCTAATGAAAACTTCATGGTTTTATAGTCAAAATGGACAAATGGAGAAGAGTTTTAAATCACGTGTTTCAATAAAACTATTTCAATATTGAAACACCGGGTTTCAAATCTCCTTGGAATTTAACCTCTATACATCAAATTGACGCAACTTACATTTGGTTCTCTAAATATGGTAAACTCATTAGCAACGTGCTTAAGTGGGATACCAAAAGTTGTTGTTTAATTTGATAGCAACTTCAAATTTTATCTTTTAGTTTAAGAAAATTAAAAAATAATAATACAAAAATATTTTTCTTCTATATAATTTTTTTTACAAAATACAAAAAGTTTTTCTTTTATCAAATTTTAGAAAAATACAAAAAGATTTTCTTTTATATAAAATTTAGAAAAGACAAAAAGATTTTCTTTTACATAAAATTTCAGAAAAGTCAAAAAGACTTTCTTTTATACCAAATTCTATTAAAAAAAGATTTTTGGGTTTTATAATGGCTTTCATACATTATCAATATGAACCCGAGCTTAAACAGAATGGCTTTCATACATTTTTAATATGAAATCCGAGCTTAAAATAATGGCTTTCATACATATTCAGTACAAAATCCGAACTTAAACCGATGGCTTTCATACATTTTTAGTATGAAACCCGCACTTCAATTGATGGATTTCATACATTTTCAGTATGAAACCCGCACTTCAATTGATGGCTTGCATACATTTCAATATGAAACCCGTGCTTAAATTGATGGCTTTCGTATAATTCAGCACGAAACCCGAGCTTCATTTGATGGCTTGTGTACATTTCAGTACATAACCCGTGCTTTAAAGAAAAAGAAGGTGTACGCTTCAGTGCATCTATCTTTGAAAAAGTATGAGAGTCTTCTTTGACTTGAGTCATTGATACATATTTTTCAAAATCTTTATGTGGTACTTAAAAGATAAAATCAATTTCTTTTAAAAAGTCAATGATCTCAAGTTGTTGAGTTACAATGGATTCAAATTTTAAAATGTGGTACTTTCAAGATAATATCAATTTTAAAAGGTCTTCAAATCGATGTACTCTTTGTGAAAAGTTTCTAAAGAAATAAAGGACTCAGAAGTGCAAAGAGGAACTCCCTCATAAAGGTTTTATTGAAAATATGGTATTTTTTGAGGGGGAGTGTCCGTATATGTTGTTGAAAAGTTTTCAGAAAGAAACGGAAATGGAAAATTATTTTACATTTCACCTTTATGTTTCTGTATTTTTGCGTTTTTAGCTTCGTGTTAAAAATGTTTCTCGGCATATGTTAAGGGAGTGTCTTTATATGATTTGAAAATTTTTAAACTGATCAAATTTCTTCTTCATATGATGTTTGTGAGAATGATAAAAAACATAAAGAGAGATTTTGTGAGAGAAAATGAAAGTGAGAAATGGAGAAATCGTTATACTTGAAATAAATGAAAGTATATGTCATGTGTTTCAAAAAACAAGAACAACACATGAAAGGGAAAAAGAGAAAAGTAATTGCAAGAAAAGAAATGCCACGATCTAAAAAGAGACAGAGTATTGTTCTACATTTTCTTGATATTATTCAAATTTCATGATAGATTTCAGATTTTTTCATTCTGGTTTTCCTCGGACATTCATTCTATGGTAAATTATCTTGGCGTATGTTGATTGAGTTGCACGGTGTGATTTAGTTACTCCCAAAATACTCCTATGATCTTCCAGAACCAGAATTGATCTACCCCGGAGTCTTCCTTCCAATTTAGGAAAGTTAGGTCTAGGTGATGGAGTTTGAGGTGCACATCAACATGTTTCGAATGCCAAAAAGGACTTCAGAGATAAAGCTTTGAATAAAAAAGAATGATCGAAAATGATAAATTTGTCAAAAGTGACAAGAATATGATGAAGAAGAATTGAATGATAAGTAAAGACAAAGGTTGGAGTTGAAAAGTGAGATGCTTATAAGAAAAAATGAAGGTACACTAGGATAGAAACTGGGTCAACTTATATGCTATCGGATTTCATTCGGCGTTTACCTGCCTTGCTCGCTCTGCCTCCACAGCAGCATTGACCCTCTGAGTGATGAGTCGCTCAATAGCAGCTTGGCTCATTGCTTTTGGTGGCATGATTCTATCACAACACAAAGAAAGCCTCAATGAGTATTTATATAATGACATAATCACATCATATACAAACGAACCAATAATAACAACAATCACAACAACATCAAGTAGTAAATCAAAAGATAGCCATTTTCATCATTCATTACCAAAAAGAGTTAATACATAGTTGCATTGTTTCACAAAATGATACAAATCGTTACAACCAATGGCATCAATTCTACTAACTGAAGATTCAGTTTAGTGATTACAGAATAAAAGATACTACTAATGAAACTAAACTACTAAGAGTCACGAGGTGGAGATCCTTGTGGCTCAGATGGTGAAGTCTCCTTCTGAGTAGGTGAATCATCATTATCAGTAGCAGGAGCAGTGGCAGCATTACGTGCAGCAACATACGGATCCCTAGGATCATCATGAATAACTGGAGCCAATAGAGCCTCAGGTAGAGCATATGGTGGCTCTTGATACTGCAGACGCGGTGGTAATAGATTCTCAACCGCAATAGACCAACGCCTCAAATGATGGTAATGCCATGTCGCACGATCAAGCTCCCTCCAAGCGGCTCTAGTACGGTTCTCACTGCAATCCAACATCATCCTCAGTCGTTTGTTCTCTGCACGCACGTCATCATTCTCAATCTGTCGAACCCTGCGATGAAGTGCATCCAGATCACTCCTAATGTGACTCGGAGTGAGATCCTCAGGGTTATGGCTGGCAGCGGTAGAAGATGACGATGATCCTATCCAGTCTTGAGTGTCAGTGAAGAGTCTCTTAAGTGGTGTTAGTCCCTTCCATTTCCGGATCTTCTTTTGGATCTTCCTCCTCTTTCTCCATTTCTGGGTCTTCCTCTTCAACCCAACCGTTCAAGTTGTCTGGTGCTGCCTTCGCAGCTGGCACGAAATCGTTATGGTTAGGGGGTAGGTTGGCCATGATGATCTACAAATTGCGTAAATAAATAAGGATTACTATATGAATAATAATTTATATGAGAATGCGAATGCATGACGATGTTTCAGGAATATGCATGATGATCGATAAATAATATGAATATATGCACATTAATATTTGTTACATATAAAAAATTTTGTTTTTGAAATCTAAATAAACAATTCTTGATGCTTCGCGGATAAGCATATCAATCGATATATATATACATATCAATTACATATAATAATATTTATTATATGAATATTCAATAGTAATGCACCCAAAATGTGCACAAATACTCAAATGGAAAAACTATGATCATGAATAACACAAGGGCTTCGAGGAGTCTTAGCGCGCATAAAAAGGGTTATAGTTTAGGTAAAAAAAAAATTGACCTAGTTCTCTATAACCTGTAGCTCTTGATACCAATCTTTAACACCCCCAAATTTCACGCAGCGGAATATGCAACATTGGGTGTTAATTCATAGTACAATTGCACAAGGATATGGAAAACAACTCGAAAAGAGGCGTTTAAAAACATTGTTCCATTTAAAGAAGTTTCAGAGTAATTAAACATACGTCCCACAGGGTCGTTACCAAATTCATAACATGAGTTTTCCAAAAACATGGATAATTAGTTTTATAAAATGGAACAAAATACAAGTTCTTTAAAACTTTAGCACAGCCTCCTCGTACACAGCATCCATCACCCTTGGTTATCTGAGATAAAACATGCTTAAAAAGTCAACAATAATGTTGAGTGAATCCATAGAGTTTGTAAGAGATAAAAGAGAACACAAGTTTTGTTCATCGTGTAACTTGTTGTACGAACAAGCCATTAATCATGTTTCTATTACAATAAGCTCATGACACCGAAGCCTTGACGTTAACACATATCTTGTATGTAAATTATGTTGCCCCATAACTGGGTATTATTGCCTTATACTTAAATTCTAAATATAAATTGTCCGTTGACTGGGTGCTCGAAAGGATTCGATTTAGACCCCCGGACAGGGCTGTCAAACCTAATAGATCTATTTACTTGTACTAGCGCTCACCCATTAGACTAGACGTAAAAACTCAGTTTCTGATTTTAACTTGACTTCATGGACTCATATCTCCTAGCTCAAAAATGTTCTATATGTGAGGCTTTTACCCCTGGAAAGCTATTTGTGTCTAGTTTCCAAAATGTAAGTCTCATAATTTACAAAGTTTCATAACTATGTGAAAAGACCATTTTACCCCTGGTTATCCAAAACAGAAAGTT
>BQNB010006041.1:63285-99295 GCA_026074375.1 Tanacetum coccineum | reverse complement strand
ACCCTAATTTCATTTTAAACCTAAAACTAAACCCTAAACCTTAAAACTAAACCCTAAACTTTAATCCTAAACCCTAATCTTAATCCTAAACCTTAATCCTAAACTTTAAACTATCCTAAACCCTAACCTAACTCGAATTAAATCCTTAAATCCTAAGCCGAAACTAAACCAAACCCGACAACCCTTTTATTTTATTTTTGACCTATTTTAAACCAACCTAGCGTCCTAACACCTTTATAAACTCACCACCATGTCATCAAGTAGCCACCCAAGCACCTTACAAGCACCTCCATTACCTCCCTTGGTCACCAAGTCTTTTTGTCACCTCCTTGTCACTCCATTGTAACTGAACCCCCTCAACACCCTTCCACCTTGCATTGCTATCTCCATAGCCCACAATACTCATCACTAGCCTTCCTAAGTTATCACTCTATCACTCTTGGCTACTACTCCAAGCCAAAGACTTGGCCTTCAAGTGTTCGACCCCTATATAAAGCTGCACTCCCCATTCATTTCAAATCACATCTTAAAAACTCAATACACACACAAATGGAGTTCTAACAAGATCAAGAGAAGCCTTAAGATCAGAATTAAAGCCAAGAATCAAGAAAAAGAAACCCTTGAAGTCGTTTCTAGGCGTACGAACTCAAACAACCCATTTTAACCCATTTTAGCTCAAGTAAGCTCAAAATCTTGTTCAATAAACTCATAATCTGTTTAGAATATTCATAAGACTCCTAAGATCCTATATGAACTCTTGTTAAATCCTTGAATCCTTAAACCCATGCGTTTTTGGTTAAAACCCTAAAAATGACCCGTTTTGATTTTCTAGCTAACGAATCCTTTTTCTAAACTTTTGTTATGTTATAACATCTTATTTTATCTTATTCTAATAAGCTATAACCTGCAAATATAATTTGGAACCCTAAAATAAGCTTGCATGGCTTTTTGGACTTGATTTGTAAATCATTTCCATGCAAGGGGTATATATCATAACTATTTGGAAAGTAACAAGTACAAGGGTTAATCCTGCCATATTCCTAAAGTTATAACTATAAGGACCTATCTTGCCAAGTTTCAAAGTTAAATGTATAAATTATATATACTTTATATATAAAGGACTAAACTTGTAAAAGTTTATAAACCAAGGGTATATATTTCCATTTTTGTATTCTTAAAAATATAAAATATAATATTTTTATATAAATTATAAAAATATATATTAATATTATAAGACTCGATTTTATTAAAACCCGATACATTTATCGCTATTAATCAACGATCGACGCATTATAAAACAATTACGTTATATAATTAATGTAATTTATCATCGACTAGATTTTGAAGAAACTTAAAAATCTTATCGTATCATGTTAAGGGAATTTCATGTGAGGGGTTCCATTTGGGTATTTGTTTTAATGAGTTTGCTGGGTTTACGATTTAAAGTGCCCTGACTCCTCAAACGATACTATATGACCTCTGGATTATGATAGCCCGAACAGTGATACAATATTTCTATACATTAATAAATCAAAGTAATACGTTAAACTTTATGAAGTTTTAAAATATAAACCATCACAGTAAGCCTTGACATATTACCCTAGGTTGCGTGACGATGCTGTTACTTTCACTTGATATACTTTTGCCATCAATCAGATTTTCCTGGTTAAGGTGAGTTCATAGCCTCGCATTTTAAATCTTCTAATGTTTTCATAAACCCGTGAGGGGTATACATGCTATAAACCATGAATACGAGTGTTTTTCCAACTGTATGTTATCCTGATATATTATTGCCTAAGTCCTTACTTTTGCCATTAAGACCCCACTATCATGAATCGTTAATTACTTTTCGGAGTAAGCGTGAATGCTGTGAATAGATCTATTTGGGACCGAACTCCCCGTTGGTGAACCTATACTTTTTGGTAACCAAACGCACTTCATTTGAATCACTATGCGGGTGTTTGGCAAAGGCACTTGTTGGGGGCAACTTCTTGTGATTATTGATTATCTCAAGGTCTCGGTGTCATGAGCTTAGGGCAATAATACTATTTTTCTATATTAATTGTACTCATTGAAATTGTTACACTTATGGGTGTATAACAACGTAACCCACTATTGAACTTGTATTCAAACTGTTTAACATAAACCTATGAATTTCACTCAACCTTTGTGTTAACTTTTTAGGATGTTTATCTCAGGTAACTGAGCACCTTATGGCACAGACTTGAAGATGGCTAAACTGTTATCATTCAAACTTTATGTTTCCATGTAGATTTTGGGACATCTGTTTGTAAAAACTCTGATGAAATAATGAATGATAACTAAATTTTACAAAAATGTCTCTTTTGAGTCGTTTTCTATGATTATGACTGTTGTACTATAAAATAATACCCCATATTAGCTTCCGCTGCTATATGTCAAAAATGGGGGTGTTATAGATTTGTTATAAGATAATTGAATACAAATGGGCTTTGTTTTATTGTTTACCAAACAAATCACTTGAACAAGGTTTGAAGTTAATCCACACTAATAATGATGTCCATTCATTCTTTGTTGATGCTGAAAGCAGTGGTAAAATTAACTTGTATGTTGCTCATAAGCAACAGGATTTAGGGAGGTATTACTTAAGAAACATGGTTTGGGTAAAAGAGGACACTGCCTTACGTTGCTCTAGTTCAAGTCCATTTAGCACTAGGATTAAAAGGAAGGGTGGTAAGACAACTAAGAAGGGCTTAAGGAAAAAAGCAAAGAGAAGCAAAAAGATGGTTGATGATGAGCCTGTAGGTAGAAAGTCAGTTACGACAAGTCGCAAGGAGAAGGAAATAATGTATGAATTCCCTGGTCCTTCACCAACCAAGGAAAGTCAGGTTAGTGTTACCAATTACAAAAGAGTCATTGTTAATGGAAAAGCTAAAATGGTTGAGGTTGAGGATGTTGGTCTTGTTTAACCTGTCGGATCAGCAACAAAGGTTCAGAGATCAACTGTGAAGGTGTGTCAATTAACTTGCTCATCTTTATGAATTTCAGTTAAATATCCATGTTGCCTTAACTAACTTTAAATTGTTTTTTAAATGAAAATGCAGGTTAAGTTTTTCTAATGGCCTAGTCGGTTTACACGTCCATGTTGCTAAAGTGATCTCGCTAGTTCATCAGTTCAAGATTTTGACTATCTTACTAATATGTAATTTCAAGCGAACAAAACTAAGTAGTTACATTCTGTTTATGGATTTGATGGTAAAAGATTGTAGGATGTTCCAAGACATTTTATTAAGTATTGTAATATTTTGTGTGTACAACTCATTATCATTTTATTTTAAGACTTGTTTGTTATTATTTGGATACACCAGCCTTGCTAAATGAAGCGGTATATACGTTGTTAGGGAAACTTATGTAACTGCTAAATGTTTCCCCTTGAAAGGTCATTTTTATGAAACATATATATTTCATTCCATACTCACATCATACATAATGTACTTTGGCGTATATACGTTTGTTGATATTCATGAGTGTCATGTCGTTTGAAATTTAACAAGTGTAAAAGGTTCCCCATAATTTAGCCGGACTCATATCCTCTTAATTAACTAGACAAAGCCCACATAAAATAACATTTGCTTTTATAAAGCCCATTGTACTTAAATGTTGAAATTTCAGTAAATACCACTATAACCAAGCACACAACTTCTAATTACCACTAAAGACTGTCTAAAGCAAATAAGTACAAGTAGACGAGTTTTGTTCAAGAGTCCACAAGTACAGAAACAAGTATGGATGATTGGTCAGGATCAGCCAAGTCTTTTTCTAACCCTATTTATGCTTATTTTGCTAGGTATAGAATTATCATTTTGATTATGTGTTAAGTATGTTGTTCACATTTTTAAATCATTGTTAAAAACTTAATATGTGAAACTTTTTTACTTACAAGACAAATGAATTACTTGAAAATTATTGTGTGTTTGAAGTTAACTATGATGGTGTTTTCAACGAATACCCTTTAAGGTATGAACATGGGAAGAACTTAACTCTAAATTTATCTAAGTCAAACATGATGATTTTCTCTAAGATGCTAGATGATAACATCAAATATTTAATACTTTTTAGTGTCAAATTACTCCTTATATTACTTGCAAATGTTTCACTAATACTCAAAAACGAGATATTTTTTCTCATTTTGTAGTTTTCAGGTGAAATGCCGGTAATTGACAAGAAAAAGGGGAAAAAGGACTTAAAGTGCAAATATTCGAAGTCGTTACGGCGTAACAACATAAATAGTTACGCCATAACATAAATTAAGCAAGTTACGAAGATCCATGACGACTTTACGGCGTAACACCATATCTGGTTACGCCGTAACCATTTATATGGAAGGAAATCTTACCTAAGATAGAGTTACGGCTTAACACACCTATTGGTTACGCCGTAACCATGAAGATCCACAAATATGGAAAGAAGATCAAGAGCTTACGGCGTAACACCCATAATGATTACGCCGTAACAAAGAAGACGTCTAAATTATGGTAACTTATTGAAGGTTACGGCATAACACCATTACTGGTTGCGCCGTAACAAGTATGCTTAATAATGGAAAGCCGTGTATGAGGTTACGGCGTAACACCTAAATTGGTTACGCCGTAACCAAATCAAAGACTATAAATAGAGGCCAAATTTAGCTTTTAGAATCATCCTTCTCCCTCCCATCTGAGGGGACGACTGGGACATCTCCTCAAGTCATTTTTCATCACTCTCCAGCCTTTCAAGAAGGAAGAATCCGGTCCCAATCATCATCATCATACTAGTTTGGTTCGATTATCATGTTTTCATTACTATCACTAATTGACGATAATATTGATTGTATGAATATAGTTTTTGGCTAAGCTTCTCTTCTTAATCATCATTATGATTCATTTACTTCTTGCTAATTGTGGTTATTTGTTTGGTTATATTACTTTGACCATAAGAATGCCAAATATGATGCTTGCTCACCATGACTAGTGGGACAAAATTCCTGTTACTATAAGGGCTGGGATTTGCAAGATAATTAAGGATTGGATGATCATTAAATCCTTGCTTTCTCATTAAGTAGAATAAGTGAATCATTAAGTTAATTAATAAGTAATTAGGACCGTATCTCCTTCTCTTCTTTCATACCTAGTTCATTTCAATTGAGTTTTATTCTTTTCATCAAAAAAGCTTTTAAAACGTGACAACCAACTTAAACTCAGATTTGTAACCGCCTTTTAGCTCTTAGGACGACCTTGGATTTACCAAAACTACATTAATCACGATCAAGTTCTCTACCCGTTAGTGCGTTTGTAAGGTGAAAAGAGTTTTACAAATTTAAAACTTGGTACATAATTATTTAAAAGAAAATATGCATCACTAGATATGTTGTCCTACAACCTAGAATGTGATATTTGGGTTATCTTTGTCTGTTCTCCTAGATGTAGCCTAGAAGAAGGTTTAACAATTGTTGAAGGTGATGGTGATATGAACAAACTATATGATATAGCTGAAAAGTATGGCTTAATTAACTTGTATATTGCCCATCTTCCAAAGAACTTAGCAGAATATTATTATAAAAATTTGACTTTAGATGCGTCTGATGAAGAAGTGAAGTCTAAACAAAAAAGTTATGAAAAAAGGAAGCTAGATGCTTGTTTTATGTCTCCTCATGAACTTGTTGAATGTGAACAACAAGAAGCTGGTTCACCTTACCTAAGAACTCCCCCTCTGAACCCAAGAAGAAAAGGTATTGAATTCCCCTGTAAGAATCTGTTTAGGGACTTTTTGCATTGTGACAGTGTAGCTGATGAGGTTGTCTTGCATGATAATTGGCAGTATAAAGGATTGGCTCTAGATGGTTACATAGATGTTGGAGGTTCTGGTAAACACTGTGATTTGGAACATGAAAATGTTGTTGACAATGGCCATTCACTTCTAAATATGGATAAAGAAATATTTTCAAACAATTTTGTATTGGAACTTGTAATTACTAATACTTTAGCCTGTACATTGCCGTTGGTATTAAAGAATAAGTGTAGATTAAGGTTAATGTTACTAGAAAGACAAGATGTCTAAATAATTCAAAGACAATGAGGTTAAGGAAAGGTCATGGGAAAAGAGTTGCATGTGGAGCTAATAATCGAAGGTTAGGTAGTTTCATTGTGTTGAATGTGCATGCGGTTGACGATGATCCACATGTCACAAAACAAGTATCACTAACAGCTGGATCCTCTAACAGCGAGGTCAAAGATTTGGAATAAATAACAAGGTAAGTGTTTATGTTTAAGCACATCTTCTGTTATAACTATATCTATGTTTTAGCAAAAACTTATGATTGATGTCATCTTTTGTAAGCAGATGGTAGTTGTGCACAAACTATATATTATGCACAGCTTGTTGTCACTATATGTATGTTGTGCACAAAAATTACCATCAAGTTAGTGTTGTATGAACTTTTGAGTATCTTTATACTTTGTATTACTAAGCACATCTTTTGGTAATATTAGTATTGTTATACTAGTATTACCCTTTAAAGTTAGGGAAAATTGGTTTACTTATCCGAATTCAAAGTTTAACAGATAATCGTTGAAAGTACAAAAATACTAAGTAATGGCCCACCTAGTTTAAAAAGTTGTTTGGAGTTAGCCACTGCGACAAACCGTTCATGGGCAGATTTGTTGATTGAGGATTATGCTGATACATAAAGTATTGATCAGTGTATTCCTGGTGCGGGTGATACATATCTTCCGTATAATTTGTCACGTGTTGTGGCTCATACATCGCGCACTGCTGATAGATGAAGACTATCTATTAACATACATGAAGAGGGAAAGAGAGGTGGTTTTAGAGAGAGTGGTTGGATGAACATTTTAAAGAGAGATAGTAAACATGAAATAGAAATGCATTAAGTGTGTGAAATAATGAACAACCAACACCCTCTCCAAGGCATGGAGAGGGTATTTATACAACCCTTTGGCCGGCCTATGGTTAGCTTGTGGACTTTCCATGGGGCTTTTGGCCCGATTAGATTACTATCATTACATTGGACTAACTATGGGCTTTGACTAACTATTATTAGAAGTGACTGATACTTTTGGTGTTTCTAACAATCTCCCCCTAAAGGAGGTCACTCTAATTTACAAAGACTTAAACCTAGCATACTATGCTTTAACTTTAGTCTTGAGCTCGTAGTCTTTAACTTTAATCATTAACTTGTGAATTGATGTAGTTATCATTGACTTTAGGCTTGAGCTTGTTCCTTTAGCTTGACTTGAATGTGAATATGTGATTTTGAGCATCTTAAGATCATCAACCAGGCATAATCTCTTTTCGCCTTCTCGTAAACTTTTCCATCTTGTGAACTTGTAACTTTTGGACCGACATGCTCATACCTTTCTTGATTTGTCAACTTAAAAAGCTTTAATATTGCATCTTTCTTGAAGTTCTTTAACTTTAACACTTCATCACTTCAAGAAGGACGTACGGTATCAGAGTAGCGAAAGTCTTGAAACATGTATTTAAGCTTTCATGATGTCTTTATATTTTTCGGTCGGGTATGAGCATGTGGCTATGAATCATGACTCATCAGGGATCAGCTGCACCAATCGTCGGGAGTACCTACAGGTTTAGGTTAGTGATAATCAACAGATATGGACGAGAGTGTCTTTGTCACTTCGTCGAATACGGTTACAATAATCACGATTCCCCGTTGATCAGTATAAATACTGCCTGTGATCAGGTAGAATTCTAAAGAATCTCCTTGATAGGGTTTCACAGCTGCACTAGCCGTTCTTATTACCGGAGCGTCTCATCGATTGAATAGAAAAATTAATTTGAAAATCACTCGACGTGTCACTTTCTAAAGTGTTTTTGTGACACATCGAGAGTGTTAATCATTTCAAAAATTCATCATCAACCGTCAATTCATTTCCTGGAACAAGTTTGATTCATATAGAATCGCACCATCGTTTCTTTCTAGTTGTCACAAGCTTGATTCGTATAGAATCGCACAAGTTACCTACCATGAGCTTGTTTGATGTTGGCTCAAGCAGGATTTCCATCTTCACTATGAATACTTAAATATCACTCGGATGTTCTGGCAAAATCACAAGGATAATGCGTAGGACTCTTAATATATATCTTGTTATTCATATTGTGTGACTTAGCAAGCATAATTTTGACAAGTGTCCTAATGAGATTTATGGATGATCTCTTTTGGCTCTAGACTCAATAGTGCACTTTGGTTTTAGTGATCGGAGGCTGGAGCAGACTACCACCTTTTCAATATCAACTAACTTGGAGTGAGAAAGTCGATAGAAATGTATGTAATCTCCGTGAGAAATGAAACAAGAGTCTTTTGAGAGACCTTGAGTGGCTAGGGAGGGTTGTGCATAGCGTCACTGGGTCCATGACTATCTTTAATGTCAGACAACAACTTAGTGTTTTTGACAGTTTATGTATTGACCCGGTTTCTGCCTAAGTGTATGGAGGGCTTCTTTCTTTTCACCCTTTATCCTTACAATTCTTTTTCATTCTTCAACCCCTTCAGCACTTACCAAGACTTCATGACTAATACCTTGTTGGGTTTATTCCAGTATTAGCACCATCTCAGTCAGCACTATTCCCTTATTCTTACTTTTACTCCTTTTATATCATACCTAAGGACTTCTATACTAACTAGTGGATATCCCTGGGTAGATCCCTCTGGTTCTGGCTGGATCATGGGATTTGAATACCTATGCCTAACCACCTTATAGCTCTATAAATTTAAGTACATGGTCGGTCTTTTGGGTATTCCATCACAATCCTTCAAAACCATTAAAAAGTTCAATCAAAGTGTTTGATATAAATATCAAAAGATTTACACTTTGAGAGTTTTTCATAATCACTAAAAGCTCCCCCTTAACATGTGCATCGTAATCGTATTACATGCTAAGTGTGGAGTGCATTGAGTCCATTTTATATGATCATATTTCAGTACAAGTTAGGTTCAGTTTAATCATATTTTCTCCCCTTATCCAAAATGTTAATCCCTTGATATTTTGGATATCAATTGATTAAATGTTCAGGGACAAAATGTTACATAATATCTATTAGGAACATTTTAATGCTCCCCCTCAAATTATGAGTGATATGATATAGTGTTGAGTACGTTATTTTGAAAGATTTTGGAATTTCGTGAAAAATTCTTGAAACTTTCGTACTCGAACACTATATTAGCCTACGATAAGTCTTATACTACTTATTTACATATTCACAAGATTAATATGTATGAGGTTTGACCTGTTATGATGAGGTCATCATATGATAAATCATATGGTCCTTTTTAGCAGCTGAAGATCTCCCACGTACGGTCTCCCACCAATAAATTTTTCCAGGCTCCTCATGATCCTTCTATTCCTGAGCTGTTGATCAATAACCTGAATCATAGCTCTCGCTCTTTCCCTGTCTACATTTCTCCAGACTATCTGTGGCAGGTACTCTATCCGGATTCGCTTTAGAATATCATCAAGAGCAGACCGAACATCATTGAGTGTACCCTCACTAAATTTATAAAGTTCATCAATACGCATCAATCTGTTCTTCTTGTATTTATTCTGATATATGAAACCTCTGGGATTGGAGTATGCTGTATATGCTGTCTTTCGTTTAAGATCTGATCTGTACATATCCGGCTTTGTGAGGTTGAGCTTATTTTGGTAACTTTCAATACCTAATTGAAGATCTTCCACATGCCTTTTGATGACAATGCTTCTTGTAAACATTCGCAATGAAACACTCAAAGCTATACGTTCCTTAATAGTGAGATTTTTTAGCTTGCCTTGAACTAGAAGAAGTAGCATGTCTTTGATGTCTTGAAGGCGAAGTCTCTTGTAATCACCTTCTTTGAATGTATACAGCTTGTCATCATCTCTACGAATAGTGATCTAGTCCAAATGTTTATAATTATGCCATTCGACAATCTTAAGCTTTGTAATAGCAATGATTCTGTGTTTGGAGTAGACATCACAAGCAGATTCCCTATTTACTGCAAATCCATAGAACTGTTGACATTTTCGACCCCAGTGAGAGATACCCCAGAGTGCATGTTTGTCGTAGACAATCGGCACTTGACTCTACATGGTGTTTGGGACCAAGTCTTCCATCCATTTGATGCGTCTATAATCTGCTGCCTTTGTCTTCGTTACTGAAGTAGCGTAAGTTCGGCTTGAGACACCACCACTTAAATACGTAAGGTCGTTGTTGATGAAGTGATCAAAAGGTATTACTCGACGACCTCGTGAATTAGGTATCAATGGTAAGGGTTTACGCAGATCATGTGGATATTGTTATCCTTTAGGGTTGTTCTAGTCTAGTTGATCAGTAGTTGCTTTGTTTACTTCTTCAAGGAAGTATTCTAGTTCCACCAGACTCTTGCACGAGCCTTTCATTAACTCGAATGTTGGACCGGCTAATAATTCTGGAGTCAGAGTATCAACTTTGAGCCGATTCAACATGAATGCTGAGAAGTCTAGAGGAGTATCCATCAGCTCATTAAACGACTCACGAGGATCTTCTTTCCGAGCCAAAGTGCTGATCCAAGGTTGAATTGGTCCATGAACAGCAGGCAAAGTCTTGTTCCAATCACGGTCGGGAGTTGGTGGTTTTGCTGGTTTCTGAAACCAATCAGGAAGCTGAGTGGTCTCATCAACAGGATGATCTTCAGTAAAACCTGTTTCGAACTCCTGATGTGCGGGTTCTTCCAAATCTTTGACAGTGTGAACTTGCTCCTCTGCTTGAGCAGACTTGTCAGTTGACCTTGTTTTAGACTTGGACCCTTCTTTAGACGAGCCGGTTGACTTAGACGTCTTGTCCTTTGGAGCACTAGTAGACTCAGGTTCTTTTCCAGCTTTCCTTCTTTTTGACCCCCGGTTTGATCCAGCAGAGGGTTCATCATCTTCATCCTCATCATCTCGACGTCTTTTAAAAGTGACAGTATCTCCATATGTTGCAAGGATGTCTTTGTCAGTTTCATAAGCGTCAACCAATGCTTTGTAGAGAGTCTTCTGTTGAACTGATCTGTCGATTGATTTGTTATTCTCCATTTTATCTATGAGAATCTTCTTCAGCTCAAGTTCAGATAGATTAGCTGCTACATCATGGGATGTCTTAGCTTCATTGGATGAATGAGTCAAAACTTCACCTTCAAGTTGTTTCTTTATTGACTTCTCAATTCTCGATAAAATCTTGGAGACTTGCTACTTACCTTGTATTTTGACTTGCTCCTTGATGATTTTATTTATATTTTCATCAAATTTATTGATGAAGTCTTCATTTTCAGCTTGAACTTCGTCTCTTAGTCTGTCTGACTATAGTTGAACAGCTGCTTTTACAGCTTCATTCATCTAGTTGGTAAGGTACTTATCAACAATACCGGGAATTGATGAAACTGCTTCAGAAAATAGGTTTGTTTGCTTGAATTCTAAGAAGTCATCTTCTAAAGATTTTACTCTATCTTCAAACTTGAATAGAGAACCAAAGGTTGGAAGATTTTGTAGGGAGGTACTTAGAACAATTGTTGGTATGGAAATAGGTGTTTGTTGCAGAGGTTGAATGAGAGGAATGGGTGATGGAGGAAGTGTTGTTACAGACGAAGGAGGTATCTCATCATTAGTAGTTACTGGAACATCTCCCAGAGAAGTTGACTCAATGTTTAGATTGAGTATGGAGTCAATACCTGTATCTGGATTAGGGTTGAGCATCTTGGAAATCAACCCTGATGATACAAAAGAACTCTGTTGTTGAACTTCAGGAGTGACAACGGTTATTATCACATGAGTATCTTCTATGACTTGAGTAGCTTGAACATTAGCTAATAAGGTATCTGTCATTTCAGTATCTCTTCCTTCCAGATTGATGTTGATGTGTCGTTTTGTGGTGTATATTTTTATGATTCAAGTTTTAAATTTATATTTTGCTGACTCAACCAAAAACAACACTTTAACGGGTAGTGTACCTGATCGGTAGTAGTTTCGTGGTAAGTAGGGTGTCGAACACTTGAAGCGAGGTTAAATCTATCAATTTAATTAATATCTTGGCTATCTAATCTATGTTAATTCTACTCTAATCCTATGTTAAACCTGTGTCAATCTAATCCTAATTCTAATGGGAAAATAGGGGTTTTCAGCCTAAGAGACTGGCACAGTTTGGTTGGTGACTACAATCAATTCAAGACACTGTTACCCACGCAAGCTAACAAGCTAACTAACAAAGGATAAAAGGAGCTGAACATAACCTTATATAAAAAATTGAATAACCATTATTAATCCTTTAGAACGTTGTTTGTTTATAAGTGCAATGATTCTTCTCTCGGGTGGCATAATCATATCTTAAGACTTAGGCGTTACATCATCCTAAAGACCTAGACACAATTAATTCATCACAATAAAGCACCCATAAACAACCTTATTGCTATATATAAAAGTATCCCATCCTTCCATCTTTATCAATCTTGTATTCAACAATCACTGGAGGCTTAGTAGCTAGAGGTATAGCATCAATTCCTACCTCATCATCTTTAACTATCTTAATATGCCTTTTCATCTCTGCCTCCTCTTGATCATCTTTTTCAACTTCTACATGCTAACCTATCTTCTACTTCTTTGACATATCAAATTCAAGTTCATCCCCTGCTCTTTTAGAACTTTCCTCTATTCTTGTCTCACTATCTTTCACTACTTCTGAATTCATGTCCACAAAAGTATTTACTATTTTCATTTCCCTGTTCTTTCTTCAATCTTGATCTTTCTTCAATGGTTATTTATAACACCCTATGTTTTCAAGTCTTTGACGACGTTGATAAATCTAATATTCATCTTTTGTATTTATACGCGTTTGTTTTAATTATAATCGATACGTTAAATCGCGTAAGCTAAAAATTAGCATTCAATGTAAACGAGCATTAAACGATTAAATGTTTACATCAAGCAAGTGTTATATGATTATTTAGAGGATAATTATTAACTTTGTTCATTTTATTTTTATTGGTTACGTAAAATGCTTACGTTTCGCGATAAAGTACGTTTAGGCCTTCCCGGAAGCACGTTAACTTATCTACGCTTCATCCAATACCCAAAATTTGTACCCAATACTAAAGTTTATTTAAAACTTCAAGTATTTATCAGATTTTACATATTATTCATGAATGAAATTAAATCAAACTCTACCATGTGCAAGTTATACATTTTATTAAATCTATACTACATTATACTTCTTATAATGCAAATATACATTATATAAAAGATCAAAAGGCATATCCAAGCCCTCCCCTAGCATAATTTCGTGTACATATGACTAGGAAGCCAAGATAGGACTAAGAAACCTTCACAAATATCTTCATAAAAGATCTAGCATCCACTTGAACTCATGACTAGCCAAATCTTATCAAGATAAGCCCTAGCTTTTTCCATAAGCTTTGCCACCTTGCATACTTCCACTTGACACAAATATCTTCATAATATCTTCTCCATGTAGTATAAATACCCATGCATGTGTGAGCTAAGAAGTCATAAAACATTTCCTTATCAAAGAAATCACAAAAACTCTTCCTTGTCCTCATCCAAAGCCCACGACATCAAACCCCTATAAAACCAAATCCATAGTTTGATTTTCTATCATTATACAAGCCTTTACACATCAATCCTAAGACACACTAAGGTGTTTGTAAGCATTGGTTCATCATTTGCAAGTATTGAAGCTAGAAAGGAAAGATTAGGGTTTCTAAGCCTAATCTAGGGTTATAATCTTGCAAGCTTTGGTTTTAAGTCTAAACAAGGGTTTAGCACATATTAGTCATCATAATCCTTCATCTCTAAGGTTATCTAAATACCTTTATACATTTCATTTCTTGATTTTATGTGTTTACATGTTCTTTATAGCTAAATCACCATTTAGGACCTTTGAATATGTAAAAAGAGTTTTTACCTATGGTTATGAAATTATACACTTTTTCTTATGTCATGTTGTTGTATATATCATGGAATAATGGATCTATAAGTATGTTAACATGTTGTTTAAGTATAAACATGATTATGTATAAATTAGGGTTTTTAAAGTGTTTTAAAAAAGTATACTCTTGGATAATAAAGGGCTGTTAAATTCGACACTTATACAGTAGGTTTTGACTTTTTATAAAAATAATACGCCTCATGACGATTCCAAAATGATAAGAAACTTGAAAAACCGATTTATAACGAAGAAGATACGCTAGTTACGAGTTTACGACGCTAAATACTTTATAAAACAAATTTTATAAAAAGTTACTATTCATGGCAGTAACTTATACTTTGTAAACATCAATAATATGATAAAACTTTCAATTACAAGAACGTGTTCGAAAGAATCGCTAAAAACGGAGCTATAACGAATAAGATACGACAAAAACGGGTTTTACGTTAATTAAAAATATAAAAACGATTATATAGCTGTTATAAACAGTAAAAACACTATTTATCGCAGAATCTCAAAAATCTAAAAATATGATTTTATGATCACTCGTCTTAATACGAAAGCGTGGGCGTAAGAAACGAAAAAAACAAACTTAAAACGACAAAGTTATGTCATTTTTACTAAAGGCGTAATTATAAACGTTTTTACTTTATAATTACGATTTCACTTAAACGAATAGATGGTGATATAGCTATATATATATATATATATATATATATATATATATATATATATATATATATATATATATATATATATATGTTATTAGTTATCAAAGTGCTATATTACTAGGGAATTTCATAATGAGGCTTCTTCGGATGGCGTATTGACGAGTTGTTGGATTTACGATTTAAAGTGTCCTAACTCCTCGTACGTCATGTCATGACCTCTTAAATTATGATAGCCCGAACGATAGTACGTGTTTAACTATATAGGATTAATATACGGTTGTTGTTAGACAACGTACTTTAATACTGATTCGACCTATAATATCTAGGTTGCATTCGGGCGTTAGCGTGACGCGTCTTTACTTGGGATATTTTATTATCAGTTACTCACTCAAGGTGAGTTCATAGCCCCATGTTTTACAATTATTAATTTACAAGTTTTTGGGGTGAGAAACATATGCATGTTTTACAAATTGGACGCAAGTGTACATTTTATCATGATTACGTTTTGCCTAAGTAGCGATAACCCACTATGCCCATGAATCATGAACTGTCAATTACTGGAATGTGAGCGCGAATGATTATAGATAGATCTATTTGGGATTGACCTCCCCGTTCGGGTGACTAGCTATCACTGGAAACGAACGTATATCATGTCGGATACTGGATGTTACGGGGTTGAAACATCATCCGGGCAATGTATGGCAAATATTTTATATATTGTATTCAATTAGTCAAGCTTCGGTGTCTGGCTTAGGCAAACGTAGATTGCATTTTGTGATGTCTGCATCTGTTGCATTATCACTGGGCAAGTCTTCGCGGTCAGCATATACATTTACATAAACCTATGAAATTCACCAACTTTATGTTGACGTTTTTAAATGCAATGTTTTTCAGGAGGTCATTAAGCACGAGGTGCGAAGGATATATTGGTGGTTATATTTTGAAGTCATGCATTAAAGATTTAGTCGCATTACATTTTGTATATCTGTTATGGGCTGGAAATCTTTGTAATAATAACAAGTAAACAAGTAAAGCTTCGGGCTTTTGTAACACATACTTTATTAAATCCAATGTATCAGTTTTAAACGACTTTTTGGTCGTTCTTATATTATCTTGTGTTATTGATCTGAGAAGTAACACGCCCCGGACCCTTATTCCGCTGCGACCCAATTTGGGGGTGTTACAATCTCGTTGCTCAAAGTGTCTTTCTAATCCTCTTAGCCATTCAGTCGGGGCTTTGAGATCCTTGGAAGCTTCGCTTTGCGCTTCCAAAATCTTAGTCTTAAGTCCATAATGAATAGTAATACTCATAGCACGTACTCGTCTTGGCTTGAGTCTTTCTTTTCTGCTCAAGGCATCTGCCACCACGTTCGCCTTGCCCGGGTGGTATTTGATCTCACACTCGTAGTCACTGAGTAGCTCGATCCACCGCCTTTGGCGCATATTTAAATCTTTCTGGTCAAATATGTACTGGGGACTCTTGTGGTTAGTGTAGATAACACTTTTCGTCCTATAAAGATAATGTCTTCAGATTTTAAGAGCGAACACCACCGCACCCAATTACAAGTCATGGGTGGTATAATTTTTCTCATGCTTCTTCAACTGTCTTGACGCATATGCTGTCACTTTGCCCCACTGCATCTGCACGCTCTCAAAACCTTGTTTTGATGCATCACAATAGACTACAAAGTCGTCGGGTCCATCGGGGAGTGCTAACACAGGAGCATTGCATAGTTTCTCTTTCAGAATTTGGAAAGCTTCATCTTGCTTATCGCCCCCACCATTAAGGCCTTATTCTTTGAGTCAACAGGGTGAGGGGCTTGGCGATCTTGAGTAATTCTACATTAAATTCTCGGTAGTAACCGGCATCCCTAAAAATGGAACGGCTTTCGTTGACGATTCAGGGAGTCTTTCCAGTTCCTTGACAGACTCAACCTTGCTTGGTCACGTGGATACCGTCACGGTTGACACATGTCCTAGGAACTGAACTTCTTTCAACCAAAATTCACCCTTAGAAAATTTGGCGTATAACTTCTCCTTCTCGAGTAAGTCTAAATCGTTTAGGTGACTTCATGTTCTTCTTTGTACTTGTGTTGTTAAGATTGTTCATCATTGAACACAATTACGTAATTTGTCAAATTACGGTTGTACTCAGACGCGGTTCATTAAGTCCATGAATATTGTTGGTGCGTTCGTCAGTCCAAATGGCATGACTGTGAACTCAAAGTGTCCATAACGTGTTCTAAATGCGGTCTTCGGTATATCTTCTTCTCGAACTCTTAACTGGTGATATCCCGAACGAATACGATTTGGAGAAACAAACAATCACCTTGTAATTGGTCAAACCCAAGTCATCAATTCTGGGGGAGGGTAACGGTTCTTTATAGTCAAATTGTTTATTTCTCCTGTAGTCAATACAATTCTTATCGAATGTCATTCTTCTTGAAAAGAGAAGGGTGCTTCCCCATGGTGAGTGTTTGGTTCGAATAAAACCCTTTCTCTTGAAGTTCTTTAAGCTGGTTCGACAATTCTAACATTTCTGAAGGGGCTAACCGGTATGGAGATCTAACAACTGGCGATGCGCCTGGAATCAGATCAATGGACAATTCTACTCTCCGCACAGAGGTAAAACTAAAGATCGTCTGGAAATACCTCAGGGAAGTCTCAGAACCGTATGTCATCAAGCTTTTTCTCATCAGCCTTGATACATGCAAGTGAACGAAGATCCGTTTCCGGCCTCTCGCCTTGAACTTCAAGAATCTTGCCATTCGGAAGAGGAATACGGACAATCTTATCATAACAATCGATGAGAGCTCGGTGGTATGCCAACCAATCCATTCCAATGATAACATCAAAACTACATAAGTTGGTGGTACAAGTCGATTTGAACCAGTGATTAACACAAGAATAAGGTGCAACAAATATAATTACGTAAAATGGTATTTGGTGCTACAACTTTTCCGTTTGCTAATTCGATTTCATAACTAGTATTTAAAGTGGCTGGGGCAATATCAATAAAATGTGTAAACGTAGAAGATACAAAACTCTTCTCAGCACCCGAATCAAAGAGAATACAAGCGTAGTGATCATTAAGAAGAAACGTACTCGTGACCACATTCGGATTCTGCTGTGGATTTTTGTTAGATATGAGAAAAAGACTCGGTCACCCCTTATATTTATTGTTTATAATAGTTCGTAGTTTAATAGTTAATAGTACGTTTTTCGGTTGTAAGTCGGGTACGAATACCCGGTATATTGTAAGTACTATATATAGCCTCTTCCAACTTTGGAAGAGGCAAGCTAGTCATTATTCCTTTTACAAAGAAACACATTTTCTCTCTCTAGAATATTCTCTCTAGTGTTTCTCTCTCTAGAAACTAGCTCAACCACTCGAATCATCACCCGTGTTATGAAATAAACGATCCTACAATTGGTATCAGAGCGGGTTTGAATTCGTGATTGATTCCTATGGTTGATTAAGCTTAAATTCGTGCTTATTTGTGAAGCAAAAAAGCCCACGGCTGATTTTTGATTTTGGCTTATTTGTTTGTTAATCTTGATCTTCTCTTGTTCTACACATCGAAAATGTTTTATGGTTCGATCTTATACCCAACAACATCTTAATTTCACGACGATTCTGAAGTCATAAGGTGGTTAGGTAAGAAATTAATCCCATGATCCAACCAGAACCGAAGGATCTACCTAAAGATAATCCAAAGTTAGAAATAGCAGTCCTTAGGTATGATTGGAGATGAATGTATATAGGAATAATGCCGACTAAGATTGGGCTTGATTTTTGGTTAATTCGTACAAGTGTTCTTCGTGGAGTTTGCATTATTTTATTATTGTTCTTCACGGCGAGTTGATAAGGTAGGGACAAGATCGGAATTTAGGAAAAAGTCAAAGGCGAGTTGCCAAAAGTCAAAGGCGAGTTGCTTTAATTTTAATATTATATTCGCGGCGGTTTGGTTAAATTTGGTGGCGAGTTGCTTGTTCGCGGCGGTTTACACAGGATAGTAGCGAGTTGCTCACGGCGAGTTGCTTAGTTTATTGGCAGCGAGTTGCTCACGGCGAGTTGCTAAACGGCGGTTTGCTAAACGGCGGTTTGCTAAACGGCGAGTTGCTAAACGGCGAGTTGCTTATTTTATTGATCCAGCGAGTTAACAAAACTAGGCAGCGAGTTACTTCAAAAATCCACGTGCGGTTTGACTAGTAAGATCTTGGCGCGAGTTGGTGTTTAGGGGCGGTTTGCTTTCACGGCGGGTTGAACAAAACAGATAGACGGCGGTTTGATAGAAACATATACGCAGCGGTTTGATTTAAAAAAAAAAAAAAAAAAAAAAAAAAAAAGAGTATCCAGACGACACCCCTTTTAGCGACACTTTTTGACGGAAAAATTAAGTATTTTGTAATCTTTTTTCTATAGCCTTTTTAACTTATTTTTACATCAAATTCAAATTTTGGTAATAGGGTAAAAATTATTTCGGTCAAAACCTTTTAGCGGACAACTTTTTGGCGGGAAAATTAAGTAGTAAAATATATTTTTTTCTTTAGCCTTTTTAGCTTATTTTTACACCAAATTTAGATTTTGGTAATAGGGTAAAATTTATTTTGTTCATAATCCAACTGCGCCAAATTTCAACAAATCAAACAAACCAAACTAATCACATACCATTATGCATTACGGTTTTTCTATTGATTTTGTTAAAATTCCCGATAAACTTTTTATCGGTTTAAATCTTAGACTTGTAAAATCCCGTGAACGTTAATTGCATTCATAACCAATACATCAAGACGTCTAATATGTCGCCCTCTATGTGTGGAAAATAAAGTTAGGATTGCCCCCCCAGATTACTCGAAGGAGAACCTTCTGGCAACCTTTGCTCCCCAAAGAAATTGACCCAGAAACAGATATTTTGGTTCCATAGATAAAAACAACAGTGAAAATGGCTGAGACCTTAGCTCCAAATACAATTTCAGCATTGTATGTGTATCCACACAATACTCCTTTGTCATGCTTGTCCAGAATTTCTTCCAATAAAAGTCAGAGTGAAGATTAATCATTTGTACTCACACAACTTTTACGGATTGTGACAAACTTGCAAACTAGAATCACACCATCAGGTCTTACAGAGGGGGAAAGAGGTTTTGAGCAAACAAAAAGATGTTACCTTACTGAAGTTATTCCATTTTTCAACACCTCTTAAAGAAACACTTTGTTGGAGTTCAAAAAGCCCTTGTTTATGGAAGTTAAAGTAATGGAAGAAATTTTTGATCAATGAATATCGAAGTGGCAAGAATAATGTCAGACATGGCAATGTGCTGAAATGAAAAGGAAAACTTCTCATTGAAGATGAGAATACTGATTGTTAATTGTTTGTTCGACTCAAATGTGTATGATGTGGAAAATCACGTTGTCTAATCTTGAAGCTATTTGTCTAAAGTTCATGATGAGTCAAACTTATTCAAACCTTGAAAGCAAAACTTATTTCAAAACTTGAACAGGAATACTTAAATTTGCAATTAAAGTATCAACATCTTCAAGAAAGTTTTGATAATAAAAACACACAAGCATCACAAGAAGCTCCTGATTTTAACTCATTCTTTAAAATCAAGAATCTCGAACATCAGATTAAAAAAAAAGATAACGTGATTCGACACTTGAAATATCTAGTCGCTAGTGTGAATGACAGAAGTCGTGAGCCTTATAATGCTGTAGATGTCACTGCTCTTATTAAACAAAATAATTGCGATAGAGTAGAACTAGAAAAGGTCAAACAACATTACAAGGAATTGTATGACTCAATTAAGATCACGCGTGCTCACACAAGTGAAAAGACATCTACCATGTTGAATGAGATTGAGAGTCTAAAAGCTCAATTGCGAAGCAAAGAGCCTTGTTTCACTAGTGACTATGTCAAACCAAAAGTTCTTGCTCCTGGCATGTATGCCATTGACGTTAAACCCATCCCTCATCCCCTTAAGAACAATAGGGGTGCTCATTTAAACTATGTCAAACATCTTAAGGAGAGTGTAGAAACGGTTAGGGAGATTGTAGAGGAAGCTAGAGTAGTTAAACCACTAGATAGTTCACTTAACTATGCTTGCCAATACACTAAGTTATCTCAGGAATTGTTAGAATGTGTGATTGGCACTTGCCCAAAAAGTTTCAATGAAAGAGATAACAAGGCTCCCTCTACCCCTGTTACTAGGAAAAAGCAAGTTACTTTTAGTGATGCACCAGGAACCTCATCTAGCAACACACAGAAACACGAAGTGCACCAAAAGGTTCAACAAACTAATGTCCATGTGATTCATTCTACAGGAGTAAACACTTCCACTGAAGCAAGCGGATCAAAGCCTAGAGGCAATACAAAGAAAAATAGGATCCCGCCTGCTAAGACTGAGAATAAGAAGAAAGTAGAAGTCCACCCTAGGACAAATAAGTCAGTATGGACAAAAGTGAATCGGGTTGATTCTAGCATTAGCTCTAAGCGTGTTGTAATTAATTCGAATTCTGAATCTGTGTGCAAAACGTGTAACAAATGTTTAAACTCTGCAAATCATGAAATGTGTGTTGTTAATATTTTGAGCTCTGTGAATGCTACCCCCACTGTTAAAATTGTCTTGAATAACGGGAAGCAGATCTGGAAACCAAAAGGCAAACTGTCTGATAACAGTTTAAACAAGACCAAGCAGATCTGGAAACCAAAAGGCAAACTATCTGATAACAGTTTGAACAAGACCAAGCAGGTTTGGAAAGCAACGGGAAAACTCTTTGCTAATGTTGGTTATCAATGGAGATCCACAGGAAAGAAAGTCGCCTTAGGAAAACTTAATTGTGGTTATCAATGGAGACCCACAGGAAAGAAATTTGCCTTAGGCGAACTGTGCCCTTTAACTAAGCTTTCTGTGCAATGTTCTATCATAACAGCTAACCAACAGGACCCCAACACAAATTGGGGATCCGAAGTTTCAAACCCTCCAAATTCGACTGTTTTCAAATGCAGGTGGTACAGATCATCCTTCGGTATCTGGACTCAAGCTGTTCAAAACTCGATTTAGAGGAAGAAATGAATGGCTCCTGTACGCATCAGTTCAGGACCCGAGCCTATAATGATGTTTGGACAAAACTGTTCAAGCCTCGTTCTTCATCAAATGATGTTGATCACAGCTGTTCAAGCCTCGGTCTTCATTGTCAAAAGACGTTTGATCAAATCAGTTCAAACCTCGTTTCTAAAATGTCACAAAGGCGTCTGCTGGCATCTCTTCAGGCCCCGTTCCTTAAAGAGAAGAAAGGTGTACGCTTCAGTGCGCTTTATCTTCAACAGAAGAGAAATCTTCTTGTTCTTGATCATTCTCATCAACAAGTTTCAGTCGTTAAGTGGATCAACGTAGATCAGCGGGTATCCTAATTCACTAGATCAAAAATGGCAATCACATATGCAATTTTTGAAGGGGAGAATAGTGAATCTAATGTGATCAACACGGTTAAACTTGGTCTCTCAATGTGTATGAAACGATCGAATGTGAAAGAGATGTGAAAAAGAAGAGATGAACATATCCTTCATTGCTCGGAGTGGTTACAAATTAGAAAGGGAAACCTTCTCTTGGATCTACAGAAGTTGCAAATGAATCCTATCTTCCGCATTTCAGTTGATATCTTTGTTAGGGCATTAACTACATCAGCAAATGTCCCTTCTATCTATATTCAGCTATTCTGGAATACTCTGACTCATGATGCAAAGACTGGGGTTTATAGCTTTCAAGTCGATGAGCACTGGCTTACTCTGAGTGCTGATCTTCTTCGGAAGGCCTTAAATGTCACTCCTGCAGACTCAGCTCACCCATTCGAGTCACCTCCAGCTGGTAAAACAGACATAACATTCACAAGGAGAAGAGTTCCTTCAAACTGGTTGATGAAGATGAAGTTCAACCGGCTCCTGAACCTCATATGGATGATTATGAGTACAATCTATAACAAGGTACTCAAATGAGCTTGGAAGTTTCTCAGGTATATGGTCAAGTACATGTTAACAGAGTGGCTATTCGTGAACCTGCTCCATAGACCACCAGAAAACTCCCAGTAGTTGAAGTTAAGAGGTGGATTATAGCATCTCAGGATGAAACTATTGGACCTTCTGTACATCCTGAGGATGCTACATCCACAAAGATGGTTCGTGAAACTCTATCTCATGCAGATGCTGAATCTGGTGGTAATCAGAAAGATAAACAGTGAGACTATTACTGAAATTCTAAATTTTGGTGACGAACAAGGTTAGGATGCTTCTAAAAACAGTGGCTCTGAAGGAATGAACCATTGAACTTGATGAATACCAGGTTGGTTCAAACTCTAAACAAAGTCATGTGGCTCTTGCTGGACCAAACCCTGAGCACATGCAAGATGTCTTCCTTGCTACTAATTACCCTAAGGGAGGAGCCAGTTCAGGACCCGAGCCTTTCATGATGACCCCTGGACAACTCAATTCAGGGCTCGCCCCATCACATTGTCCTGCAAATCTACAAACATTCCACCGACAGATAAAGATCTGGAGATTTTATTCCAACCGATGGTTGATGAATACTTTGAGCAATCTACAGATAGTGAACCAGTACCTATGGATACTGTTGTTAACGCGCCAATTGTTTCTACGAATACATCTGTTTCTACAACGATTGCTCAAGATGCACCTTCTACAAGTCATTTACTGTCATCCTTACAAGTGCATCCTCCAGTCTTTCCTCAAGGTGTTGCAGCTGGACCAACTATCGAAGACACCTCAATTACTCAAGCTGACCTTCATCCCTCAGTTAACCCTGTTGCTGGAGAACCTGGTTTTGCACAGTCAACATCAGGGGATGTTAGTTTAGCTGAACCCAACCAAGTGAATCAACCACCGGATCATCTCAGAAAATAGACCAAGGATCACCCTCTTGATAATATCATTGGTAATCCTTCTCATCCGGTATCCACTAGAAAACAGTTAGCTTCCGATGCTTTGTGGTGCTGTTACCATACCGTACTGTCAAAAGTCAAACCAAAGAACTTCAAAATGGCCGTGAATGTAGATAGCTGGTTTGAAGCTATGCAAGACGAAATTCACGAATTTGATCGACTTAAAGTATGGGAACTAGTACCACGCCCAGACTATGTAATGGTTATTGGTCTCAAGTGGATTTACAAAGTCATGCTTGATGAGTATGGTGATGTTCTGAAAGATAAAGCTTGGTTAGTAGCAAAGGGATATCGTCAAGAGGAGGGTATTGATTTTGAAGAATCGTTTGCACCCGTTGCACGGATAGAGGCCATCAGAATATTCATTGCCAATGCTGCAACCAAGAATATGATCATCTACCAGATGGAAGTCTAATAACTGCTTTTCTGAATGGTGATCTTCAAGAAGAAGTCTTTGTCAGTCAGCCTGAAGGATTTGAAGACCAGGATAATCCCTAGCACGTTTATCGTCTGCAGGAAGGCCTCTTTCTGGGCTAAAGCATGGCACCATAAGGCGTGGTATGACACACCCATCAAAGTTTTTTGGCCAACAATTTCTTCACGGGTGTCGTGGATCCAACGTTAATTCCACGCAAATCAGGCAAACATATTCTACTTGTTCAAATATTCGTAGATGATCATTTTTGCTCAACAGATATAAGGCGTGTATCATATTTTCCAAAGAGATGAGCTCCCTAAATTTCAGATGTGATGATGGGGACGAATGTCGTTTTTTTTAGGACTACAAGTTTCTCAAAGTCCCAGAGGATCTTATTAACAAGCAAACTAATAATGCTCTCGAAACCTTTAAAGAATTATGGAATGGATCGCTCTGACCCTTCGATACACCAATGGTTGGATCGGATTGATACTGGACGTTAGGATCTCATGGGGTTCCAGTTGACCAAACTCGATTTAGAAGGAATGGTGGGTTCCCTAATGGTACCTTCCAACCCAGTAGACCAGACCTTGTATTCGCTGTGTGCATGTGTGCTAGATATCAGGCTAAGCCAACCAAAAAGCACCTTGAAGCAATCAAACGTATCTTTCGGTACCTAAAAGGAACCATTAACATGGGTCTTTGGTATCCGAAGAACAATACTATGTCACTAACAGCTTATGCAGATGCGGATCATGCGGGATGTCAGGATTCGAGAAGAAGTACGTCGGGAAGTGCTCAGTCTCTTGGAGATAGTTGGTTAGCTGGTCATCAAAGAAGCAAAGAAGCACGGCCATCTCAACAACAGAGGCAGAATACATTGCACATGTTGGATGCTGTGATCAAAATCTTTGATGAGATCTCAGCTTAAAAGTCTCGGGCTTTCTGTTCAATAAGATTCCTCTATACTAGGATAACAAAAAGTGCCATTGCTTTAAGCGTTGGGGGGGGTTGGGGGGGGAGGGGTAACAATGTCCAGCTCTCACGATTTAAGCACATCGACATACGACACCATTTCATTAGAGAGCAAGTGGAAAATGGAGTGGTTGAACTCTACTTCGTGAAAACAAACTATCAACTGGCAGATATCCTCACAAAAGCTTTACCAAGAGAGCGTTTCGAATTTTTACTCCCACGACTTAGGATGAAGAGTTTAACACCTGAAACCCTCAAACGCCTTCAAGAAGGAGAGGATGAGTAAATGAAGTGTCCTCTTGTATCCTTTGTACATAAGTACATAAAAATAGACTTGGTAAATATTTTAAGTCATTTGGAATTACAAAATGGTTTGCAATTACTTCAAATTGCAACCCGGCTCTCATTTGGAGGAAAGATTGTCGTCTGAAAGACAACTGTTCCTAACAACGGGTAATTAATTTTACTCGGGCATGGATTACTTTATATCCATGCAATTTGGGATTAATGTACGTTTCAGTGCATTTTTCTTAATTCGGAAGAGAAGCTATCCTTGTTTGCTAACCAAATAATTTTTCTTAAATTGATTATCAAACTTATTTGTGTAAACACCGGTGGTAAAAAGTATTGTTGAAAATCAATCCGGGACAATTTTTGACACTCAATCAATGACTACAGCTCTTTCAATAGAAAACGGGTCATCGAATGGAGGGGAGAGTTGTTGTTCAATTATAAATGCTGGGTGCCGATTGGAAAGTGTAACCGGGTCTCGGAGAGACAAACGAAGCTAAGGAACCAAATCTTCAGAGCTCTCGCTGCATCAGCTGATGTTCCTTCTAGCGTTACAGAGACAACTGATACAACATCAACACTTCAACCACCACGACCTCCACTACAAACCTACAGTTCATCGAGATATTTGGTAGAAAGATAAAGATCTGAAGAAACTTCAGAAATCTCGATTGCTTCATTAGTGGAAGGCTCAGAGATATTGGCTACTGTCTAATCAAAAGAAGTGGATGATTTTTTCATTCAACATTAAGGTCAATTTCATCGGTATGAAACATACTTCTCGTACATTAGATTTATGTGTCAGTCTATGAATTTTCTGAGTTTTTCATGAGTGTTTCATTAAATTAAAAAACCAAGGTTTTTGATGTTAACGAAAAAATCTTTCAAAATTATCATTATCTAACTAACTAACCTATACCCTAACGATGAGGGGGAGCATTAATTGTTCCAAAACACGGCTTGTGAATAATAGGACCACTTTTCTCCCATTTTGTAAACATATTTAAATCAAGTGATATCCAAAATGTCAAACGGTTTGAAATTTTTGATAAGGGGAGAAAATGTGATTAAAATATGTAATGTGATCATATTACTCAAGTGTATTCTCCACCATCATGTGCTAAACAGTTTCGAATACCGATGCACATGTTGAGGGGGAGCTTTTCTGAAATGCAAAAACAATCGGGTACTAAACACTTTGATAGTTATATCATAAGTACCTGATTGAGTTTTTCAACAGTGATTTTATGGCAAGGTGAACTGTACCAAAAGACTGACCATGTATTTACTTTTTCTCCGAAGTTATAAGGATGGTAAGGTTAGGTACTCGTTCCCATGATCCTGCCAGAACCGGAGGGATCTACCCAGGGACAATCCACTAGTTAGTACAGAAGTCCTTAGGTATGATTGAAAGGAGTAAATGTGAGAACAAGGGAATAGTGCCGACTGAGATGGAGCTAGTACTGGAATATACCCAACAAGGTGCTAGTCATGAAGTCTCGGTAAGCACTGAAGGGGTTGAAGAATGAAAAAGAATTGTACGGATAAAGGGTGTAAAGAAAGAAGCCCTCCATACTCTTAGGCAGAATCCGGGTCAATACATATGCTGTCAGAATCACAAGTTGATTGCTGACATTGAAGACGACATCATGGACCCAGTGATGCAATGCACAACCCTTCCCAGCCATTCGAGTTTCTCTTGAAAGAAACTTGTCTCATTTGTCACGGAGACTAAACATGCAATCTACTGTCTCACTCATCCGAGTAAGTCGGTTATTGAAAGGTGGCAGCAATCTCCAGCCTCCGATCACTACTTTCAAAGCGCACTTTGAGTCTAGAGCCAAGAGATCATCAATTAATCTCGTTTCTGGACACATTTTCCAATTTCTTGTCTTTCACACACTATGGAAACAAGGTTATCTTAAGCGGTCCTACGCATGTATTCCTTATGATATTCCAGTACCATCCCGAGTGATACAATGTATTCACAATGAAGATGGAATCCCATGCTAGAGCCAACATCATAACAAGTTAGGTAGGTGACTTGGGCGATTCTACAAGAAATCAAACTTGTAGTTATCTGGAATAGAAAAACGATGGTGCGATTTACGTGAATCAAACTTGTTCCAGCATAAGGATATGACGGTTATTGACATTTGACAACAATCAAAAAACTATCGAAGTGTTACAAAATAATTCTTCATATTTAAATCACTTAGAACTGATTTTTCAAAATCAATTTTCTCTTTATTGCTAACTGTGTCATTTACAGGATCATTTAAGATGGAGATGGAGAGGAGATAACTCTAGTAATGTCAAGTTAATGACCGAATGCACAGACACGACCTACACTTGTTATGAAGTTATGAAAGATCTCATAAAGGTGTCAAAGCTTCCGCAAACTCTGATATCATATTCTTCTTCACAAGTGCACAAGATGGCAATAAATTACTAGATGATGAGAGATTAAGTTTGGCTGATGATCTCAAGAAAGCTCATGATCAAAATCAAAACAAGTCAAAGTGAACAAGCTCGATTGTTATCAAAAGATCACTACAACAATGTACTAGATGTAACATGAAGAATCAAGAGACTGCAAGCTGTAAGAGCTTAAGTTTAGTGTTTTCAAGGGTGACCTCCCTTAGGGGGAGATTGTTAGATATGAGAAAAAGACTCGGTCACCCCTTGTATTTTACTGTTTATTATAGCTCGTAGTTTAATAGTTAATAGTATGATTTTCGGTATTAAGCCGGGTACTAATACCCGGTATATTGTAAGTACTATATATAGCCTCTTCCAACTTTGGAAGAGGCAAGCTAGTCATTATTCCTTTTACAAAGAAACACATTTTCTCTCTCTAGAATATTCTCTCTAGTGTTTCTCTCTCTAGAAACTAGCTAAACCACTCGAATCATCACCCGTGTTATGAAATAAACGATCCTACACACCTGATAAGCTAAAGCTAACATAAATAAGCAAATTAGAAAGAGAATTAATCTGTAAAAAGCTTAATAAGCTACTGACACAAGTATGAGTGCAAAACAAACAAAGGGGCACCTTGAGGCTTATTTTTAAGCACTCAAAAGGAGGTCCTAAGCTTAAAGCTTGCAAGGTCTTAAAGATTAGCTTATAATATTCCTAAAAGTGCAAAAAGATTAAAGTTTTAGTCATAAATAAGCCAAGAAAAAGGTGTGCCAATTGGCTATTTTGTACCAGGGCAACAACAAAGCCAAACAGCCATTAAAGGCACTTTGGGGCTAAATTTTAAGCTAGCTAATGAAAATTAAAAGCAAAAATAGATTACAACAGATATAGCATACATACTAATGAGCTTATTCTTGCATTTTCAGAACCTAATACTGTATATAGCTTATCTAACTTTTAGGTTAAAAAGTGACTTCTAAAACTGCTTAAACTGCTTTGACAGGATGTTACATAAACACAAAACACAAATGCACACTTATACTACCACACTCTACTGCATTCAAACATTAAAACAACACTAAAACAATATGCACAAACAATTTTTAAAAGCTTAATCAATTAAGCTCTTGAATTCTATTTTATTATGACAGAATTTCAACATCTATTAGAAAAAGTCTTAAAACAAACTTATAAACTGTAAAACTCTTAAAAACAGTTTATACTTACTTAAAAATGGGTGTCAAAGTTGACTGAATAACCCATAGACAAAATTTACCTCGTTCGACCCATTTACCAACCTTGACCCAAACACCCCTTTATAATCTGAATTTGGATCTTTAAGCTGTTTTAGTGTATTTTAAGCCAAGGGTTTTAAAAACAAACACTCATACATCGATAATAAGCATATTGAAAAAGAAAATATGCATAAATAAGCTAAAAATAAGCTAATGCAGAAAATTAAGCTTAAATGAAAGAAAAAGGACTTACCAAAACCTTAGCTCTAAACTAGGCTATCAATGCTCATTAGAGCTTAATCAACAAAGCTCTTGTAACATTCCGTATTTTCAGATCATTTTATGACATCATTCATTTTGTCATTTTTCACTATTTTTTTTTCTTTTCTCGTACGCCCTCCCTTTGACCAGTATTAACCACATTTTTCAGCTTAGGCTCTTGACTCTTTTTGTCATGAAAATTACAATCTTTGATCAGATGCTCAGTACTTTTACAAACAAAACAAGCTTTTACTTTCCTAAAACTAATTCCTTGTTTCTGAGAATTTTGACCACTTTTATCATCTCTAGTCTTAACTGTTTGAGGTCTCAGGTCTAACTGTTTGCACTTCATTTACTTCTTCCTCATCATCTGAGTTCCAATCCTCAATGATAACTCTATCTCTGTCAATCTTAGGATTAGACACAACTGACTCACTGGCTGACTTAGGCTTTTCAATATTTTCATCATTTGTTTGACCTGCAGTCTCACTTGTTTTAGTATTAAGCTCAGTTGTTTGTGACTCAATGATTTTATTCCTAATGGCATATTCATCTAACCCTGCAAATGATATGTCAGCTCTTGGGGTTAAGAAGTTCCCTGTTATGGGAGGGGGAACAGCTTTATACCCATTCTTTGAAAATCTATCATTTTCTGGTGTGTTCTCTTCATCACTTGATCTAACATCAAAATGCTCCAAATTTTTCTTCACTATCGGTTTCATGATTGCTACTTAATGCATTCGATTGTATGCCATATCCTAAACCATTTTATTCTAGCACTCATTTGACTGTTAAGTATTTCATCAAGATTCTTGGTCGATTCTTCCCATTTTGCAATCTTATCTTTTAACTCATCTCTTTCCTTAACAACCTTCTCTAATTCCAGATTTAAGTTGTTAATTTTTATTTCTCTACATTTAAGCTCATAGTTTTGAAATTCATATTTCTCACCCCAAGCCAATTCATTCTTTTCATGTCCAAGAATCCTAGATTCTAGTGACTCTAAGGCTATCTCATAACCCCTGATTTCTAGTTTTGCTTTGTTATGTTTTTCTCTTTCAGTATCATAGTTCTTTTGAAGAGTTTTAAATGATTCAAGACATTGTTTAGAACATTTTTGTACCTCACTGTCAGAAGAACTTGATGAGCTTGAAGAGGAGATTGCCATCAAAGCATAGTTGACTGGTTCTACTTCAAAATCATTGCTCCAGTCATAGCCTCCTAGACCATCTTGAGCCACCAGTGCCTGTGATGAAGATTCATTTGTTGGTGCATTGCTCCTGCCATTGTCACCATAAGATCTTTTCCCTTGATTCCTTCCAGATCTACATTGTCTAGCAAAGTGCCCTTTTCTGTGACAGTTGTAGCACTCAATCTTTGTCTTATGAAGAGAAACAGGTCATTTTTCTTTGAAGTCCAAATTCCTTCCTGTCCTCTGAATTGAACTTCTTTACTCTGACAGTCAACATACCCACCTGCCATCGAAGTATCAATTCTTAAGTCTCTCCATCTATCTGCTAAATCCTCATTCATCAAGTTAAGGATTGTTGTTGTTGTGCAAAGAAAGAGTAAGCTACATCATGAGCACATGGAGTAGATGGAACTTGATTAATTCCACCAGCAGTACTAACCCTAAAATCTCCACTGGCTAGCAAAAAAAAGTACTAACTTCATTAGTACTGCTAGTATTCTTAGAGGAGAGAAAAGCCAAATTTTGAGAAGCAGAGTTGGAACCTGAAGACCTTTTCAACTCATCTTCATAAACCCTAAGATTGTTGTAAAGGTCATCAATATCAATCTCATCAATGTCTGGCTTATTTCTCATGATGAGGGCAATCTGATTCCATGAAGAAGGAAGACTTCTAAGGAACTTCTGGTTGATATCTTCCTTTGATATTGGAGCACCATGAACCTCCAATTGACTTATCAGATTTTGGAACCTATCATAAGCTTTGTCCAAGCTTTCATTTGATGCAGTAGAAAAATTTTCAAACTGATGTTTTAAAATATTTTTCTGCATCTTCTTGGATTCTACATTACCACCAAACCTCAATTTGATTGCCTCCCAGAGTGATTTAGCATCTGCAACATTGTGAAACTTGGGAGGTATTCATCAGGTATTGCTAAAAGCAAGATGCTCTTAACTCTTTCCTGATTCCTTCTAGCAGCCAGTTGTTTGGCAGTCTTAGGAGCAGGAGGAGCAGATGTTTCTCCAGTTGGTGCAGGCTCTTCTTCTAGATCTCCATTGACAATAACATCCCATAGGTTATGGTCTGTTGTCATATTTAATAGTCGCATTTCATGCTCCAAAATATCGTAATCTCCCTTCCTGATGATAGAAAGGATCTCATTTCAGTGATTGTGGGTGGAGAATGTCTTTGTTTCTGCCCTTCTACAATTTAGTTCTTCTTATTCAGGAGTTTCCACACAAGTTCTGATACACTGTTGGATCGTTTTACGGAATAGATCTTAACCTTCAGCTTGCAAAGAGTTTGCTCCTTTAGATAATTCTAAAGCAACAATAATGAAACACTAAGTAAACACTATTGATTATGCGGAATCTAATCAATAATGCTAAGAAGAACAATATTGAATATCACAAAAGAACTTTTATATTAAACCTTGAATCTGCCTAGGTTACAGATTACAAACTATGATTACTATTCGATCTCTATGATCTGTGTAGAACTATAATCTACTAACTATGCCTAAGGTTTCCTTTTATAGACTAAGGAAACCCTAATGGGCTTTACAAAACGCGCATAAAGATCATGCATATCCTTTCCTAAGATATCTCATGCATATCTCATAAACGGTACTAACTACTTTATACTAACGGTACTAACTAACTGATCAGTACTTAACACTTTGTACTGTCAGTACTAATTACAACTAGCGGTACTAAGTAATATAACTAGCGGTACTAAGTCAGGAATGCATAATTCCCAACAAGGAAGTGAACATCCTAACTTCCTCTGAGAGTCTGGACACATGCTCTAAGCATGTCTTCCAAAGTCTGAATAGTACGCTGACTTGACCATCGGTCTGAGGGTGATAAGCTGTACTCATATCTAAGGTTCCTAATGCCTCTTGCATTGACTGCCAAAACCTTGATGTGAAACGACTATCATGATCCGATATAATCGAGATCGGTACACCATGTCTAGCAACTATCTCATTTCTTTCGAGCACATCTTCGTTTTTAAAAGCTATATCATATAAATGATGTTTTCATAAATAAAAGTCCCTGATGAACAGTAACTGTTTATAAAACTTATTTTATAAAACCCGGTATTAACATAAACTTGAAATCGTCGTATCTTTTTCGTTATAAATCGGTTTTTCGAGTTCTTTACATGCCCACGATCCTTGGGACATGTAGTATCTTATAAAATTATAAAATAAAGGTGTAAAATTTCGAATTCAAACAGCCCCTAAATGGGTTTTTTTTTCAAAATGTGTTTAAAAGTTATTTTTATAACTTTTTAGCTTAACCACTTTGTTACAAGTCCATTACAACCCTTATTAACATATGTCTTACATACTTAGGGTTCCTAGTCCATGATTAGTCCACATGAGTCCATGATAACAATATTAACAAACCATTACATCATATGAAAACATAAACTTTCCATAAGTAACTTTTAACTACAAGTTTATACTTGTACATTTTTACACTTAACCAACATGTTACAATACTTATAATTCTATTATATCATGATATTACCAATCATATAACATATGAAAAAGTGTACAAAATAAATATCACAAGTAAAAATCCCTTTTATATGATTAAAAGTATCCTAATGATGATTTTACTATATAAAACATATATACACATGAAAATCATAATTATAAAAAGTTGAGATCTTTTAAATAACTTTAGTGTGATGTATGATGATGGAAAATACAATCTAAACCCTTGTTTAGATTACAACCCAAGCTTACAACACCAAGAAAACCCTAAATCCAAGTGAAACCTTAACCTTGAACTTTCTTGCTTTAACACTTGTAAAGGCTTAACCAACCCTTCTAAACACCTAAGAACATCTTAGATATGTTGTAGGTATGTGTGTAATTGTTGTAAATAAAATTTTGTATGGATTGGGTGTTGTTTTTGGGTGAGCCGTGGCCTAAAGGAGGACAAAGGGAGAGATTTTGTGTTTTACACTTATACAAATGAGATGTGTGTGTTCTAGTTGCTAGTTACTTTCCTTATATACTTCTTGTAGCTAGATGTAATAAGGACTAGGTTCATAAAAGACATGATGAGGAAAACAAGGAAGTCTTATGGTCTTGGTCTCAAAAAGAATGGAACATCCCATGAAATTAAGGAAACATGTTTTCAAGTTAGATATTTCTTTGGTTTTTCATATCTATAACCGGCCATGGAAGTGTTTTTGTGATATTATGGTGTAATTTTTATGTATTGGGTATAAAAGTGGGTATTTGTTGAAGCGTAGAAAAAGTTTTGGTGCTTCCGGGTATACCTAAATGTATTAAATTGCGAAACGTAAACGTTTTACGCAACCAATAAAAATAAAATATAAAAAGTTGATTATTACTTTCGTAAAAATAATATATTGCTTGCTTGACGTAAACTTTAATTCGTTTGGTGTCCGTTTAAGTTAATTGTTGATTTTTAGTTTACGCGATTTAACTTTAACTATTAAAATTAAAAGTAAACGCGTACGAAATTTTTTTTTAGTAAAATAGATGACGTCGTAAATGACCTGAAAATACGGAATATAGGGGACGGTATTAACGTCTTGAAACTAAAAACTTGGAAGTTAAGCGATTATGGTTAGTTAGCGCATTTTGAAAATATGGAAACTTAACAAATATAGGAGACGGTATTAACGTCTTGAAACTAAAAACTTTCCTAAAATAGAAACTTTCTAAAAGTAGTAATTTTTGGATGAACGCCAAGACTTAACGAAAAACTTTGTAATTTTATTTAGTCATACTTTATTAAACAAACTAAAGCATAAACACATATGGATGTCTTTTCTCTTGAAAGTGTGTCGTACAAGTTTCGGTTATCTTTCGTTTACCTAAGACGCGTCATTTATTTAGGTCGCGTGTAGGACCTTTCGGCTTTATTTCTTCCTCGTTGATTATCGATTCACCACTTGCTTAAGGTGAGTTCATAGCCCCACGTTTTACCGATTTTCAAATGCTTTATACTTTGGGGTGAGAAACATTGTTTGCTTTTAAAATTGGACACAAGTTCTTAACGTGAGTTTTACATGTTTATGTGTTGCCTAAGTTTGCTTACAAACCACTATTGCCCGAACTATCATGAACCGTTAGTCACCTATGGCTAATTGGATTGGTTAAGTGAGCGTGAATGCGTAAATAGATCTATTAGGACTAATTATCCCTATCTGCTTTGGTTCCACTTAACGAAGAACAAACGGATATATGTCATGTCGATGTGCGTTGTGGTGGTCTTTGGTTTGGGACACCAGTTAAGGGCAGGAATACTATGTGGCATGATATGATATGCCCTGTTGTTATTAGCATCGGTGTCATGAGCTTAGCGTAACAGTAAATACTTTTATGTGATGTTGTATCTGTTATAGTAGTCGCATGCGTTTTGAAATCTTGTGGTCCACTCTTGTATTAACTTAAACCTATGAATTCACCAACATTATGTTGACGTTTTAAACATGTTTTCTTAGGTGCTTAGCTTGGCTTGATTCTTGATGCTAAATGGAGTCTATGTGCTATGTGACTTCGCCAATTTCAAGACTTATCTATTTATATACTCGTTGTCATTATCAAACTTTATTATTCTTCCGCTACATCTAACTTTCTTATGACCGGTTTTAAAACTTAAATTAATTTTCTTTATGCAACGAGTGCAACTATTTTTCAAACGTCCATGATTAGTGGTCGTTCTTTATTGCTTTGTGTTTGGATTGTTATGTCGTCATGCCCTCGGATACGTATTCCATCTATGCCCCGTCTAAGGGTGTGACATTCCCCCTATTTTCTCTTTTCTCAACCTTCTTAATTGATCCATTTCTCACAGCCTCATCAGTCAGTGCACCAGAAATCTGCACAACCTTCTGTATAGTCTTTGGCTTTGTTACTGCCACCATCCTATAGATCTATGGAGCAAGGCCATACACATACCTCTTAATCATCCTACTCTCAAGAGTTACCAAATGTGGAACTAACCTAGCCAACTCATGAAATCTATTAGTATACGCAGCATGGCCAGCCCCGACCATGGCATGATTCCACAACTCAGATTCCAACTTTTGCATCTCATGACTAGGACGAAACTCTTGTATCATCATAAACTTAAAGTTACTCCATGACATACTAACGACAACTTCCCGGCTTAGCGTGCAGACCTGAGAGTTCCACCACGTTAAAGCCTTACCCACAAATGAACCAACAAAGTATTTCACTTTTTGGTCAATACTACAACCACTCATATCATGCACATACTTTATTTTCTTAATCCAACGAGTAAGAACTACTGCACCTCCCTTACCATCATATTCCTTGGGGTTACAAGCTAAGAACTCCTTATATGAACAACCTACCCGGTTGCCATTCACTAACACATTCCTAATGTTCTCCTAAACGTTCTCATTAACCACATTACCATTCTGATTTCCAACATTTCCTTGGTTACTAACTTGAGCCATCATTGAGAAGTCGGGTGCTCCCTCATTGGCTCCCTTTACATTCCCATTGGCTCCCTCTACACCCCCATTAGCTCCCATACCTTGGTCATTTCCTTAACCATTCAAATCATTAACATGCTCATTATTAC
>BQNB010006041.1:2970-60519 GCA_026074375.1 Tanacetum coccineum | reverse complement strand
TACGAGGTCGCTTCAACTATAAAAAACATGCCTAGAAAGTACACTTACACAAATAGTACTTTAAAAGTACAAATGTCGCTGTGGTCGCTCCGGTCGCTCTAGGGCATTTGAGGAACACGCTTTCTTTGAGGGCAAAAAGTGCATACACCAAAATCTTTTGAGGCAAATATAGAAATAGCCCGTTTAAAAATATAGAAAACACATACACAATTTTAAGTTGTTAACATTGTTTTCAAGCAAACTATTCACACCTTTACCACGTACTATTTCGTGTACCCTACATACGTTTTAAACGAAATTTAAACTAACAGTCTCTTAGTCGATAAGTCACTCTTATTCGGCCACTGACCATATGGCTTATGATGTTAACAATCACAATATATGATTAAGAACAAATTAAAAGTCTAACACAAATAAAGAAAGAAAAATGTTTCTTGCTTGTGAATATGATCACTTGGAAGTATTTTGTTCATACAGACAAGTGATAAGACAAAATATTAATACATGCTAGATAACAACATATCAAAGTTGTTCAAGCTAAATTTGCACATTTTATTATGTGTGGCGATGTTGATTTTAGTTACTACGACGACCATCAAAATACTCTAGTACCAAAATTTTATGTTTCCTAGATTTTCGTACCTTTATAAGGCCAATCGCGGTGGTCAGTCGACCCACAAGGTCGACGTCGGTCTTAGTCGGTCGCCACCACTGCGAGGTATGGGTCGATGTCGGCCGCCGAGCACAATTTAGGAGAACTTAGTTGGGGTCACGACCGACTGAAACACACACATTCAAAAAATACTACCATTATACATGTTTAAATAAAAAAAACTTCTTAAGTTACAGTGATAGTTATAGAAAACCCTAAAAAGTTCACATATATATAAGATTAACACGCTGCAATGATGTTTAAAAATATTCAAAACACATACACAATGTTAAGTTGTTAACATTGTTTTAAAGCAAACTATTCACCTCTTTACCACGTATTATTTCGTGTACCTTGCATACGTTTTAAACGAAATTTAAACTAACAATCTCTTAGTCGATAAGTCACTCTTATTCGGCCACTGACCATATGGCTTATGATGTTAACAATCACAATATATAATTAGAAACAAATTAAAAGTCTATCACAAATAAAGAAAGAAATTTGTTTCTTACTTGTGAATATGGTCACCCGGTAGTATTTTGTTCATACAGACAAGTGATAAGACAGAATATTAATACATGCTAGATAACAACATATCAAAGTTGTTAAAGCTAAATTTGCACATTTTATTATGTGTGGTGATGTTGATTTTATTAGAGGATAAATAGGTCAAGCTCGGTTTGTGGGTTTAAAGTATTTAGGGTTTTCATCATTATAAATAATGGTCAATAGTAAAATTATACCTAAAGGGTTTATTCAATGTCTAACATATTAAAGGATAAATAGTCTCAAACCCGGTTTGTGAGTTTAGGGTATCTAGAGTTTTCACCATTATAAATAGTGGTCAATAATAAAATTATACCTACGGGTTCATTTAAAAAAAAGATACATTGTTTACTTTGGATTTTTTAATGTTTACTTTATGTTACCAGTCGACTAAAGTCAATCGTTAATACTATTTTGTTACCAGTCAACTATAACACAAGTCGATCGTTGCTTAAGTAATTCTCAAGTGTTTCTGTTTTCTTTTTATTATGATTATATTTAGGTTTTATTACTAGTTTACTACTTCAGTCCGAGCTTTCGCGATTTTACCGCTCGAACTACGGGAGAGTATTAGAGGATAAATAGGCCCAAGCCCGGTGTGTGGGTTTATGGTATCTAGGGTTTTCACCATTATAAATAATGGTCAATAATAAAATTATTATTCAATGTCTAACAGATTTTAGTTACTACGACGACCATCAAAATACTCTAGTACCAAAATTTTATGTTTTATAGATTTTTGTAACTTTATAAGGTCAATCGCAGTGGTCGGTCGAACCACAAGGTCGACATCGGTGTTAGTCGGTCGCCACCACTGCGAGGTGTGGGTCGATGTCGGTCGTCGAGCACAGTTTTGGATAACTAAGTCGGGGTGACGACCGACTGAAACACACACATTCAAAAAAATACTACCATTATGCATGTTTAAATAAAAAAACTTTTTAAGTTTTAAAATTTAAACACTTTTAACCCTATAAATACTTCATTCATTTCACCATTTTATATACAAATTCAAACCATTTTTCTATATATTTCCCATCTTTATTTACAATGTCTAACAAAACTTCCAAAACCAAAACCTCATAATCCTGACGTCAAGAAAGCGTTTCACATTTAACACCACATCCGGATTTCTAATTATTCGGTGTCTCAGCACCCATTTGCTTTCGACCCACAAGTTTTGTTTATCAATCACAATAACAACAAAAACAACCTTATTACCAAAATCATCCCTTCAATCCTCCATATAACCCTCAACCATCTTTTTACCAATGATGAGGTGTCAGTTATATACTTTTTTGGGGTCGTTTAACCCCCCTAAATCGTGCATTTATGCCCAAAATAGGTACTTAATCGTTCCTTTTTGGGTATTAAGCATTTGGAAGGTATTTAGAGGAAATACACGTGACTTGGGCTCATTTGGAGAAGAAACGGACAAGACTACGGACCTACACCAACATCTCTCAAGAATTTCTACTCAGCAGCTGGAGAAGGCGTCACAGATTACACGTGACGCCGTCACAACTCATACCAAGACGGCGTCACAAGATCTCAAGATGGCGTCAGAATGCACGACCCAGCCCATTATCTAGAATATTCTACTCATAACGGCGTCACGATTAAAACGCGACGCCGTCACAGCGATTTCCCTATATATACAAATCCGTTTTTTGGGTTTTAAGTGTGTAACGTTAGAGTAAAAGAAAGGGACGAACCCTAGTTCGTTTAGCATCTGTTAGGGACGATTTTAGGGCCTCAAAACCCTATTGTACTTCCTTCAATTCATGTTTTAATCAAGTAAGACTATCTTAATCATTCAATATGTCTTGTTGTGTGATTCTTATCTGTTCTTGCTTTATCTTTAACATGCTTGGCTAAACCTTCTATTGTGTTTATTTATGATTGTATGAAACCTAGGATGTAGATCTTAGTGGTGTTGCTTCTTGTGATGAATATGCATGTTAGGTCTTAGAAAACTAGCTTTTGTCTGTATCGCTGTTGATATGTCTAGGAAAACATGATTGTGTAGAAAGGATACCATCGGGTAACAGTCTTCATACTACCTTGCCCCTTATATGGTTGATCCACTCTTAATATATTTCAAATGCATTTAATATACTCTTAGGGGCCTTGTAATAGTCTTCATACTACCTTACTTGTGCGTTGCCTTAACGGAATATTAAATAGACGGCGGGTTCGTGTAATTCGTTCATGACTTAGGAAATAATTACATAGATCATCACAAGTGTGACAAAGCAACAACACTAGGAGAAACAATCTAGGGAGTAATACATGATTAAATAAACACACTCTTTTATTATATTGTTATCACCAGTAGTTCAGTTTAACCAACCTCTCAAATATATGAATTACATGCTTTCTTATAAACATAAAAACACAAAAAATAATCTTCTCTCAACCCTTAGAATTCTGTTAGTCCGTGATCAAGCCTTCCTAACCTGTTCCTCTTGAGAACGATAACAACCCCCGAGTCTGGCCTATACTACTACTACTACAACGGTTAGGTACTCTGCCTAGGGAGTTGTAAAACTTCGTGTAGAAGTCTTACGACGACCGCATCAAATTCCTAGGATGCTAATGAATTTTATTTAATACTTGCAGGTGAAAGATTTGTACATGTTGAGCAACTTAAAGAGTGTATGACTTACTATGGTCTTGCAAATGGTTTTTTGCTCTAGTTTATAGAAGTTCAAAAGATAAACTAATTGCAAAATGTAGCTTGATACCAGAAAAGGTAAAGGATCCTGCAAAATTAAAGCAAATGTAGTTGAATACATACCCAAGTGAAGGTAAGGGTGATGTGTACGCCCATGAAGATGTTATGGCAAGCATATGTCGACAAAAGAATCTTTTCAGGTCATCACTATGGTTGATAAGCATACATGTACTAGGGACTTTAAGTATGGAACATTAGTGAACTATCAATGGATAAGCAAACACTCACATATTAAACTTCATGAGATTTTAGATTTGGTTATGAAGACATATGAATGCATAGTTAGCCCAACACAATGTAGAAATGCTAGAAGGTGGGCTTTAAACTAGGGTGAAACTACAACTGAGGAGCATTATGCATTAATTAGGTCATTAGGTAAGTCTTTTTTAGAATCTAATGTAGGGTCAACTGTTAAGTTAGTAGTGACAGTCAGTCCAGACGATAAGACCTACTTTGATAGGTTTTATGTTTTCTTGAATGGTTTAAAGCAAGGTTAGAAATTAGGCTAAAGAAGGGTAATTGCACTTGATGGATGTTTTTAAAAAAAACTAATGTGGAAGAAATACTTACTGCTATTGGAAGAGATGGAATAATCACATGTTTCAAATTGCTTAAGCAGTAGTCAATGTAGAAAATAAAGAAATTGGAGTTGGTTACTTGAACTGTTAGGGGATGACATTGACTTTCCCACTGAAAATGGTTTAACTTTGATGTCAGATCAGCACAAGGTATCACACTTTGTATCTTTATTATGCAATTTTCTATCACCTTTTAACTTCAATATGCAAATCCTAACAATTTGTTTCTTGACTTGGGGTTTGATTGATGTTGTGAAAGAGGTTATGCCTCATGCTGAAAACAGGCAATGTGCACGCCATATATATGAAATTTCCAAAAAGCAATTTAGTAAAGTTCAATTTAAAAACGTATTTTTAACAGCTTCAAAGGCAACATATCTTGAGCAGTTTAGCAAAATCATGGATAGGATCAAAAGGCCAAACCTAAATGCACACCAGCATCTAAATAACAAACCTCTAAAAATTAGAACTCACTTTGAGGTAGGATCTAACTGTGAAGTAGTAGAAAATTGGTTCAGTAAATGTTTTAATTTTGGTGTTGTTACAAGTTAGGGATAAGCCTCTAATTACAATGTGTTAATACAAATATTCACGCAAAAACGATATTTATATTTAATGATCTTCATGTTTTGATAATAACAAATATAATGTCATACTACGTAAAAGTTTACGTAAACAAGTTATTTAGTTGAAAGTTTACTTGACGACGACAAATCACTTAAGGTATGAATATGACATTATTAAACATAGTTAATGATCAAAGAAAAATATTATCATTTGCATAAACCTTTTCTAATCAAATGATTTAAGTTAAACATGATTAATTATAAGCTAGTTATACTAATCATGTAAGACAAAATAAGATTAACCATAAGTGGAAACAATATTTCCAAATCTTTCTAAATCTTCCCAAATCTAGAAAATCTTTCCTTATTGGTGATAAGAAATATTTTGTTCTAGAAGAATCTATTAAGCTAGTTTTAATAAGTACAAAATAATATTTTGTATAGATTTAGGGTTAATCATAAAATGATAAATGTTGTCCCAGCTCCTTGGACGGATCCACCATAACAAGGCACGGATCCAGCTGATGGTGGATCCGTAGGTCGCACCATCCAGCTGTTTGGGACAACATTTGAATTTCAAAGGCTTGCCTATAAATAGCAACCTTAGGGTTTCATATTAGACAACTCTTGACAAATATTTTTCATACATCTTTCATCTTTTATATTCTTTGATCATTATACTTGTTACATAATTTATTACAAGTGATCAACTCATTCTACTCTATAGTGAAGAACACTCAAGAAGACGTCAAGCTTCAAGTGTTATTAGTTTAGTTATGTCATCACGTTTGTGATAATTATTCATCTTGTATATCTTGTGTTGTGTGTATCATATGTGTATGATAGGTTAGTATTTAGGCCACAATATACATAGTGTGTTAGATTGGTTCTATCTCGAAGTAAAACTTGGTATTTAGCTTAGTACCGAAAAAAGTGTAAGCGACGTGTACAATTTTCTCCGCCTAAAGGGAGCTTGTTGATATAGTAAAGATAACTCTCAAGTTGGGTACTTGGGGAGTGGAGAAGGGAGAAGAGGAGCTTCGTAGCCGAACCACTATAAATCATTGTGTCTTCGGTTTGATCTTTCTTATCTTTGCTTGTTCATATTTCGTAGATTACTTATTTACTTATTGCATCGCTATCATATACACTTGTGTATATCTCTTGAGTTCACATAAGTCGATAATCTAAGTTTTAATTTAAAATGGTAAAAACTATTCAACCCCCCTTCTAGTTTCCACAATTGGTATCAGAAGCCAAGGTCACCCAAGATCTTTAACGTATATTGTACATTAAAGCTTGAATCGATCTATGGATTCGAATAAATATCTAGAAGGGCAATCTATGCAAAGACCACCTCTTTTTGAAAGTGATCATTTTATATATTAGAAAAATAAATTTGAAACTTATGTGAAAGCAAAAGATTTAGATCTTTGGCATATTATCTTGAATAGTGATTTTCCACCGGTTGCCAAAAATGAAGTTACTCAAAGTTTAGAAATAGTTCCTTTTGAACAACAAGATGGTGATCTTAAAAATAAACTTGCTAAAAATAATAAAGCTAAAATGGTTCTTTATAATGCTTTACCTAAAAAGGAATATGAAAGAATTAAAAAGGAATATGAAAGAATTTTTATGTGTAAAACGGCTAGATATTTGACAATCGTTGTTAATCACACATCAAGGTAATAGCCAAGTAAAAGATAATAAAATTGATCTTCTTGTTCAACAATATGAACAATTTACTATCCTTGAAGAAGAATCTATTGATAGCGGTTTTGCTAGATTTAACACTATTATTACTAGTCTTAAAGCTCTTAAAGAAGGTTCTCTAGCAAGAACTATGTTAGGAAGTTTCTTAGGGCTCTACATCCTAAATGGAGAGCAAAGGTCACGGCGATTGAAGAATCAAAAGATTTATCATCACTAGCTCTATACGAGCTTATCGGCAATCTAAAAGTACATGAAGTAGTCGTGGAAAAAGATTTCGAAATCTATAGAGGCAAAAGGGAAAAAGTTAAGTCCATTGCCTTGAAAGCTAAGAAAGAGTCTAGTGATGATGCAACTTCGACATCCGGAAGCGATGATGAAGAATATGCTATGGCCGTAAGGAACTTTAAAAAGTTCTTTAGAAGAAAAGGTAAATTTGTTAGGCAACCAAGAGAAGAAAAGAAGTCATTCCGACAAAGGGATGAGAAGAAAGGAAAAAGTAACCAGAAATGTTTTAGATGCGGTAATCCAAATCATCTCATTGGCGATTGTCCAAAACTATCTCGCAACAAAGATCAAAAGGCCTTCATTGGAGGTTCTTGGAGCGATAGCAAAAATGACGCCAAATACAAAACTAACGATGAAACTTGTCTCATGGCTCAATCGTCAAATGAGGTAAATCTTAACTCTTCTTATTATTGTGATAACGCATCTTCTCTTGATAATGATAGTATGCAAATAGAATACGATAGCTTATGTGAAATTAGCTTAAAAATCATTAACAAGAATAAAATTTTGAAAACTAAAAGAGATCTTTTAGAAAAAGAAATTTTAGAATTGAACGAGAAAATTAAGAAACTTGAGAGAAGTAAAGAAATTGAGATTGCGTGTAAGTCATGTGAAGAACTTAAATCGGAAAACGCTAAACTTAAGGAAACTCAAGTTAAATTTGTTAAATTTGATAAAAGCGCTAATTCACTAAGAGAAATGTTAAATAATCAAAAGTCACCTAGTTGTAAAATAGGTTTAGGATTTGATAGTAGTAAAGCATCAAAAAGCGGAACTAAAACCACGAGTTTTGTTAAATCGTCCGCTGAAAAATCGACGGACGGATCCACCATACATGGATCCATAAGTCGCACCAATGGCAAAATATTAACATAACATGTTTTTAGTCCACCTATGTCTTCTAGATCGGATTTTGTTATTACTAGGAAGAAACTAATACATAATAGAATTGATGAGTCAAAGAAACCGTTTTTAAAACCATCACTCAAAAGCGGTATAGGTTATGTCAAAACCGAGTCTAGATCAAAAACACCTCCGCCTAGGAGAAATATCTCTTCTCAACCAAGACACAACATACCTCAACCTAGAAGAAACTCTAGAGAACCACTTAATCAAAACTTCTATCCTATGAATTGGAACAACCAATAAAGTCAAGGCTTTGTACATATGGGGTATTGTATCCCATTTCAATTGCAACAAATGCAAGGGATGTACAACACTAACATTTTGGACCCATGAGATATTGGGGACCAAACGCTTGAATTTGTTTTTGTTAAAATAGGTATGCTTGAGAACATGCTTGGAACCGGATGAATGGATCAAAGATAGTGGTTGCTCTAAAACATGATACCGGTAACATTAAAAGTCTATTCTCTACCTACAAAGCATACGACATAGGTAATGTTGTTTTTGGAAGTAACTTAAAAGGAAAATTAAACATAGGAAAAGTACATCCTAATGACCTCTTACTATATCTAATGTAGAACATGTAGATAACTTAGCATTTAACTTACTTAGTTTCGGTCAAATTTGTGACAATAAGTGTCAAGTCTTATTCACGGAAGAAGGTAGTGAAATAATTAAAGATGGCAAAATCATAGGAAACGAGATTAGGAACAATAGTTTATACATAATGAAATTAGGAAATAAGTCTCAAGACAAATTATGTCTCGCCACGGTAGTGGATAATTCTACCTTATGGCATAGAAGACTTGGTGATGCAAATATGCATTTAATTCAATCGTTGTCATCTAAAGAACTAGTTAGAAACTTACCTAAGCTAAAATATGATAAACATTTTTGTGATGCTTGCAAAATTAAGAAGCAAACTCATGCAAGTCATAAAGCTAAAAATATGGTTTCCACTAAAAGATGTCTAGAATTATTACATATGGACTTATTTGGTCCATCGGCAATTAAAAGCTATGGAGGAAATCTATACACCTTAGTAGTAGTAGATGACTATTCTAGGTATACTTGGACTAGATTTCTAAAGAACTTAAAAAAAATGACAGCTTTTGTGGACATTTGAAATATTAAGTAGGAAAATTCAGAACCAACTAGGTAGCTCACTAATACCAATAGAACGGATTCATGGTCGAGATTGAAATTTGGGGAAGTACAATTCGGAGTTATTGTGATGTAAAAGTGCATTACAAACTCATAGCTTCTCGGCTCCACGTACTCCAGAATCAAATGGGGTAGTAGAAAGAAAGAATAGGACCTTACAAGAGATGTCTAGGACTATGCTTAATGAACAATCTATTCTACAAAAGTTTTGGTATAATGCCGTTAATACGTCAACTTATATACTAAACAGAATATTAATTCGACCAATACTAGGAAAAACCCCTTATGAAATATTTAGAGGTAGGAAACCTTCTTTAGAATATTTTAAAGTATATAGGAGCAAGTGCTTCATTTTGAATACTAAAGACTATCTAACCAAGTTTGACCCAAAGTCATACGAAGGTGTTTTTCTAGGGTATTCTCAAAATAGTAAAGCTTATGTAGTATTAAATAAACATACAATGAAAGTCGAAGAATCACTCAACATGACATTCGATGAAAGTCCTCCTCCTACCAATTATCACCATTGGTTGATAATTATGTTGGTGAAGAAGAAGCAATTAAAAAGAATACCAAAGTAGTAAATAATAATAATAAAGAAGATGAGTCGATAGAAGTTGACAAAATCGTTAACAATAAGGAGTCCATGAATCATCCACTAGATCAAGTCATATGAAATCTTAATCAAAGAACCTTAAGGTCTCAAGCCCAAAATCATAGTAATTTCTTTTGTTTTATATCTACGATAGAACCCAAAGATGTCAAAGAGGCATTAAAAGATGAAAGTTGGGTTGTATCTATGCAAGAAGAACTAAATTAATTTGTAGCTAATGATGTTTGGGAATTAGTCCCTTTACCCATGAGTCAATCAGTCATAGGAACAAAATGGGTCTTTAGAAATAAATTAGATGAAAACGGTATAGTATCTAGAATTAAGGCTAGATTAGTGGCACAACGATATAATAAACAAGAGGGTATAGATTATGATGAAACATATGCTCCGGTGGCTAGGTTAGAGTCGGTTAGAATACTTCTTGCTATTGCTCATGCAAATGATTTTAAATTATATCAAATGGATGTAAAAAGTGCTTTCCTAAACGGTTTTATAAACGGGGAGGTTTATGTTGCTCAACCTCCGGGGTTCATTCATTTTCAAAAACCAAACTATGTTTATAAACTTAAAAAGGCTTTATATGGTCTTAAGCAAGCCCCCAAAGCTTGGTATGATAGACTAAAGGCATTTTTGATAAAACACGAGTATTCAATAGGAATGGTCGATAACACACTTTTTACTAAGAAATCAAAGTCACATCTTATCATTGTTTAAATATATGTCGACGATATTATATTTGGTTCCACGAGTCAAAACTTGTGTGATGACTTTGCTAAAATTATGCACGACGAGTTTCAGATGAGTATGATGGGGGAGTTGAACTTCTTCTTGGGTCTCCAAATTAAATAAATGGAAGATGAAATATTTTTCAATCAATCCAAATACATTAAGGAGATGTTAAAGAAGTTCGGGTTGGAAGATTCCAAACCAACTAAGACGCCAATGTCAACAGAAATAAAGCACACTAAGGACGATGAAGCCGACTCCGTGGATAGCTCTAAATATCGAGGTATGATTGGTAGTTTACTTTGTTTAACCGCAAGTAGGCCCGATATTATGTTTAGTGTTTGCTTATGTGCTCGTTTCCAAGAAAATCCTAAGACTACCCATTTAGAAGCCATAAGCGTATATTTAGGTATATTAGAGGAACTAGTCACTTAGGATTATCGTATCCGAAAGGAACCGGAATAGAAACTATAGTTTATGCCGACTCTGACCACGCGGGCGATTACGTTGATCGCAAAAGCACTAGTGGCGTTTGTACGTTCATGGGATGTTGTTTGACATCTTGGTTCACTAAGAAACAAACGGCCCTTGCTATCTCCACGACCGAAGCCGAATACATCTCCGCCAGGAAGGCATATTAACAAGCACTATGGATGAAACAAGCTCTCATCGACTATGACATACGCCTCAAAGACGTTTCGATTATGTGCGATAATAAAGGAGCTATTGACTTAAGTAAAAACCCCGTACAACACTCTAGAACTAAACATATAGAAATACGTCATCACTTTCTATGTGATAACATCCAAAAGGGCAATATTTCTATCGAGAAAGTTACATTCGAGGATAATATAGCCGATATATTTACTAAGCCTTTAAAACGTGAAGTATTTAATTATTTAAGATTAGGATTAGGAATGATGGAACTCATCATGGATAGTGATTCTCCATCATCTCAAAAATAATCGTAAGCGGAAATTTAATGAAGTAATTAATCTTTTTTTGGGTGAAGGGGTTCCCTGGTAAATTTTATTACGCCAAAAAACATTTAAGTACAAAGGATGAGGGTGAGTCCCACATCTCCGCCCATTACATACGCAAAACTACTTCCTTGAAGGAAAGGAAGGTACACAAAATAACTAGACAAAAGAAACAAGAATCTATTGCTTCTTGCGGCCTCGAACTCGAATATCTAGCTTATCGCATATAGTTTTATTCTCTTCAGAGAGATCCTGTCCTTCATACCTATCATCATCGTACAGGTCTTCGTCATAGTCACCATTACCATAACAATCCCTCCATTGTTCCAGCAAACTTTGAGTGCCAAATCTAGTCCTTTCTAAAGCCAAATCATGAGCCATATAATTATCAACTGATGCAACCTCATCTTCACTATCATGATCACCCAGATAGTCTACCTTTTTCAGAGGATTACCAGCTTTATCCACAATAATAGCTTGCCCATCAATAACTAAGTTTTCAAACTTCCCAATTTTATCCATAATAGGAGTAGTACCAATACTATTATTGTCGACATTCATAAAAAAGGATCCACTTGAAGTAGCCTCGTTATTTACCAAATTGGTATTCCCCTCATAGGTACCTAACTCCTCATCATTATCGACCAAATTAAGAACATCAAATGGATTTGAATTACTAACCTCAATAGTAGGTTCCACACCTTTCTTTTTATTACCACTAGAGCTAGCAGTAGTCTTTTTGGGAACAGGTCTATATTCTTTCTGAGGTTTTAAACCCATTTTCAGACCAACCAGAACACCTCGAGAAGTTTGACTAGGCTTCTTCACAGTTTTCTTCTCATCAGCACCTGTATTCTTTGGACATTCCTTATGAATATGTCCAAAAATCTTACAGGACGAACACCTAGGAGGTTTCCACTCATACTCAACACGGACATTACATGTATAATAGCCCTCCATAGTAATTTTAGGCATAGCCACGGCAATGTTATCTTTCAACTCCACATCAGCTCGAAGCTCAATAATGAAGTAATTAATCATTATTGAAAAGATGTTAGTTCTCATTACAAGTTCCAATTACAAAACTTCCAATCGTGAACATAATCGAGATTAAAATTTTATTAGATAAAGAAAATATCAATAAAATGACTATAGATATTTTTGAAATCTACATGTATGGTCAATACATGAAATTAAGAAATCGATTGAAAAGGACGAAAAGAATAATCATCGAATTACAACTCACACTTGTATTGACGATGTTTTGTTGAGTCTAAATGTTCATAAATAATTGTGTTATTAGTAATGGTAAAACTCATGCTAAAAGATAACACACTCTTAGTAGGATCGACTACGATGAAATTCCATCGGGAAATTCACGACAAGTTGCATGGTTTACTCAAAACTTGGAAGTCGACTTCGAATATTATATCACATATTCCTAATGGTAAATATAACACATTCCAATTGCCCAAAAACTACACCTTATCTCAATTTGCTCAAAAATCAACTATGTCCATATTTGTGGACACCTGTGGATCACGGATCCACCATATAGAGATTCGTATGTTGTTTAGGTGGATCCATGAGTCTTAAAACGTGGGTAAATAACAAATTTTGAACAAATTAAGACCACATATATTATTATCCAAACACACCCACGAACCAAAACACAAAAACCCTCCAAACCAAATCATAATAAGAGGCAATTGGAGCAATTTAATCACAAAGAACATCAACAATCATCAATCTACGACTACTATTGTACGTGATTTCATCTTATTGTTTCTTTTAATTTTTGGTGTCTAGGTTTAGAATTTTGCTAAATAAATAATTATTAGGGGTTTAATATTCTTAATAATGTTCACACTATTAAAACTAAGATATAGCAATGTATAACTATTCTCTGATCCATAGAAAGCAAATATTGAAGCAATAAGCAAAAAATAATTTTCGCCAAAACCCCAAGTTATGATTTTTGAATAAAACCTCACTTCTAGGAACTTTTCAAAACAAGGGTTGTTTAACTACATTGTTAATACAACGCAAAAACTTTTTCTTCATGCATTAGGTCTCATGAATGTATACACGAGATGCAAATTTCATAAAGCATATTTTAGTTCCATTCACTAGAGAAACTACCAAACTAGGTTGTGCATAAGTTTATGCTTATTACTAGAATTATCATTACTTTTCTTTTGTTTGAGTCAATCAAACCGCACACCCACATCAAGTCCATAAAAATATACACACTTAGAAATTATATTATATTTCACTTATAATATTTTCTCATTGAAATCACCATAAACCACATAGGTACTAAAATGCCAAGCGAATACCAACAAGACTACAAGAAAACCCGTGCTTATGCTCTAAAAATTTACAATGATCTCAACATGTTCGATGCACTTAGGGATATCTATAGGACTTTAGAAAGTAGATCTGTTCATGAAGGGAGAACCATTGACCCATCCTTCTACAATGACCTTAGTGATGACTCAGTGGCTAAGTTTACCGCAATAGGTCTTGATTGCTTGCTTGATTTACATGAGGAAATTTTTCCTAGGGTTATCTATGAATTTTACAAAACTCTTAGTCTAGAAAGAGACTCCAACAACCATTTCTCAATCTAATTCATCATCAACAATCATCACATCAACATCTCCCTTGCTCAATTTGCCGAACTTACCTATCTTCCTAACCAAGGCATTTGCATTTACTCCGATACATGGGGTCTTGATGAACTCAAGAAAACCCTTGAGAAAATTGAACCTTACAACTCACGTCTTCCGGCTATTGATGATATCCAAAACCTTATCCATCGAAGAACCGTTCATGAAAAGGTAGACAAAGAAGGAAACACCATTCTTGCCAAACCAAATTGAAACTAATGAGCTCTTCAATCACCTTAGACCTTGTGAACTAGTCATTAGGGAAAATGTCTATTCCGCCATAGGAAATAGAGACAACATTCAAGCAGTTATTGCCTTGATGTTGTATTGCCTAGAAACTAGACAACCCTTCAACCTTGCCTACTTCATCATTAGGATAATGTACTTCTTTAGAGACCGAAAAGACAAAGTTATACCTTATGGTATGATCCTAACTCGTCTCTTTAGGAACCTTAAAGCAAACATGGCTAAACACCTATTTGATGAACGATATAAACTTGTCCATAAGAAAATGTCCTCCCTTTAGGCAAAACAACCGAAGAAGCCTCCACCCAAAAGAACTAGGAATGTAGGAAAATCTAAGCGTACTTAATTGAGCAACTCATCCTCAACCGAGTCACCACCCTCAGATAATGGAGATTTGCCTAGCACTAAGCTTTCCCCTAGGTCTTATAGTAGGGCTCTTAAGGATGATCCAAACATGTCCAAGGAACAAAGGGAGACAAGAGGAATGTTCAAAAACTTGGGTCGAGCGTTGCACAACTTTGCAAGGATGTTGTAGAAGGGATGTCGTTGAAGGAAGATTTGTTTGTGAAATAATTTAAATGCTTAATTATCATGTCTTTGAATTATTAACTTGTCTGCTTGAATCTGTATGCTTAAAACTAGATGTTGAAACTATGTACTTATTATGCTATGCTCTCTGGATAGTTTATCATGATTTGGTAGAAGATAATGATGTTTGCATGATAATTTGTTTTGTGTTTTGGGTGCAAAATGATGTTCTGGTCGTTTTTGTTGGAACCTGCGACCCACGGATTCACCATATGGTAGATTCGTACATTGTTATGGTAGATCCGTGGCTCCACAGTCCAAGTGCCAAAATTTGAATTTTCTTGATTTTTTAACTTTTTCTACTTTATCTTATAACCATGCTATATGATACTATGTGGGATCTTAAACCTTAGGATACAACATGTTCTCCATATAATCCAAGGACCATTATACAATCCACTTCACCACTTTTACCTTATGATCATCATCCTCAAACACCATTTTATTCACACATTCTCCACATTTCTCTTATACAACCTTACTAGTTCACCACCATGACTAGTTCATCCAAAATTTATTCACCAAACTTCAAAAGAAAAACCACAAGAATGAATGTCAAGTATCCAAACTATGTTAATCTCACATCCTCAAGTGAGGAACAACCAAATGAGAGAACTCCTTCACCACCTCCTAGAAAAAAATCCCTCTCACCACCACAAGCTCCATTAAAAATCCATCTCTAGCAAGAGTACACATTACACCTCATCATCATCACCAAGTGAGTCTCCGACACCAACTCACGTTGCACCTCCACCTAAACTTCGTTTTGTCATTCCAATAAAACAAGAACCTCAAGAACTTCCTCCACTACAAATATTACCAAATGATCCCTATGCTCAAACCATGGATAATTAGCCACCGGGCCCTTCTAATCCATCTCCACCACCACGTGTCACTCGACCACCTCCTGGTTTCCTAAATCTACCACCCAGATTTTAACCATTACCATCAACCCAACCATTGTATGTTAACATTAACAACAACACACCTCTCCTCAACAATAATGTACCTCCACTTGAAAACATTCACCATCCACCACCAAATCTTGAAAATCACGATTTTCCCAATCCTTCAAACATCTTGGATTTTGTTTATCCAAACAACATGCCTCACCTCCACAACATGTTTTGTTAATGTTGTAGCATCACAAGGCATGAAATCCAAATGCTCTAAAACCGTGTCAACTATATGTTCTCATACATTCGACACCACCTCGGCTCTTCATCACACCCACCTTACTTTCCGCATTAGCCGCATAGCAATCTCACCTCACCCTCAGATTATATGGGAAAATGACATTTATCTCAAGATTTAGGATCTTTAATTGTTTTATTTTTCTAGTCTAAGATTATTATGTAATGGCTTTAACGCCAAATTTTATGTTTTATCCCTTCTAATGGATTTAACATTATTTCATTTTGTTGTGTTGATGATGGATGTTTATATGTGTGCATATGTGGTTTTCATATATATATTTTCTTGTCCACTAACTTTGTTTTGTAGCACGCATCCATAGCTCGATTCATTGGTGCCTCAAGTAAGGAGGAGCATACACCAAGGGGGAGCACTTGCAACTTAGTCGTTATTTGTTTTACTTTGCATTCGTAACAAAGTTACTTAGCATTCGTCAAAAACAAGACTTGTAAGGACCGCCTCTACAACACTTTTTGCTTCGACAAAAAGGGGGAGAAGATTTGTAAACTCATCTACTAAATACTTATTTAGTAACTTTTAAATAAGCATGAGTTTATATTTTGTCATCATCAAAAAGGGAGAGATTGTTAATACAAATATTCTTGCAAAAATGATATTTATATTTAATGATCTTCATGTTTTGATAATAACAAATATAATGTCATACTACGTAAAAGTTTAAGTAAATAAGTTATTGTTGGGAATTATGTTTTCCTAACTTAGTACCGTTAGTGATGATAGTTAGTACCGATAGTTATAATTAGTACTGACAGTACAAAGTGTTAAGTACTGATCAGTTAGTTAGTACCGTTAGTAGAAAATAGTTAGTGTCGTTTAAGAGATATGTATGAGATATTATAGGAAAAGATATGTATTATTTTTTATGTGTTTTGTAAGCCTATTAGGGTTTATCCTTAGTCTATAAAAGGATCCCTCACGGCATAGTTAGTGACATGAGTTCAATATACATCTCATACAATCATATCTCATAGTTAGTAATCTGTAATCACTTTAACAGATTAATAGAAATCAAAGTTTAGATTTTCATTGTTCTTCTTAATACTATTGTGTAGATTCTGCATATACAATAAGTGTTTATAGTCAGTGTTTTCTCTATAGTCAATCTGTATTTATACAAGTTGGCTATCACCCTTAGCAGGCTGCAAAGATCTGTTCAGTTTGGGACTCACAAGTGGTATCAGAGCCTGTGAGAAACTCTGAGTAAGGAGAACAAACAAAACCAGCTATACTTCACCATCCTTCAAAACTAATCATGTACATTATTAAAACATAGTTACGTGATCAAGAAAAATATTTATCATTGGTCATATGACCATTTCTAAGAAAATGATTTAAGGATTAAGGGGGAGGGGGGGGGGGTGGGGGGGGGGGGGGGGGGGGGGGGGGGTGGGGGGGGGTGTGGTGGGGGGGTGGGGTGGGGGGGAGTGGGTGGTTGGGTGGTGTAGGTTGGTATTGTGGTTAGATGGGGGAGGATGATTAAGGGATGTGTCTCTGCTCATAAGATCGTACACTGATCATCTCAAGTGGTGACAAAGCAATCAAACTAAGAGATGCAATATGAGAGTAGTGTATCGATAGAGCCAAACCATCAGTTATCATAAAGTTATCACCAGTAGATTAGATATTAATTAGTTTCGTTATTAGTTAAACAAACCAACCACTCAAACCAATTGATAAACCTATTGCAGAATCATAAAATATAAAAACATAACAAAACATCCCCACAATCTCTTAGAATCCTATTAGATAGTGATCAAGCCTTCCAAACCTATTCCCCTAAAGAATGATAACAACCCCTGAGCCTTGCCTATACCACTACTACAGCGATTAGGTACTCTATCTAGGGAGTTGTAAAACTTCGTGTTGAAGTCCTACGACACCCGCATTAAGTTTTTGGCAACACTATATGGGGAACATTTAGTTTTATCATTGTTTAACTTAATTCTACTCGCTTGAATCCTTTCAAGTGAGAATTTTATTTCTAGTACATTAGCTTTCTTGTAGTCTATTTTTTATTTTTGTTAATTGTTTTGTAATCCATTCTCGTCAACCTTCATGGGAGACGAGAATCCCATCTGTACTCTTGGAGATTACTCCAAACCTATCCACGAGGGCCACAGGAATACCATTGAGCTCCCCGTAGGCAACAATGTGGTACCTCATCGATCCGATACCATCTGGTTGGTGCAAAACGGATGCACATTCCATGGACTTCGGTCCGAGATTCAAACCAATCCACTAAAACGGATTTCTTAAAGCTTATGGACTCACTTGACCTTGACGGTGCAAATAGGGAAAGAACGCACCTACATTTATTTCCTCTTTCCCTTCATCATCAAGCTAGCAATAGGTTGAACGTCTTCCAGTAGGATCCATCACCACATGGGAGGATCTAACTACTCATTTTCTGCCAAATTAATTATACGCCGGGAATGACGCGCCAAAACTCTGCAACGATATCCAGATTGTTCCAACACAGATCATTGGAGAATCTCTTCTCTCCAGAGCATGGACCTTTCGATACAATTACTTATGCCACAGACCTTGTAAATTTCAGTCATTATTTTAAAACTTTTCTGATCATATACTTTTGACTAGTAACGCGCATATGCAATGCCCATACACAAGGAAAAGGCGTCAGCAGCGCTTGTCCAGGAATTTATGATCATGTGCTTTCCAAATCTGTCAAACACTACCTCTCTTCGCATGTACTTCTCACGGAGATTCCAACCCACATACCTCTAAAGCTCTATCTCAGAGTCCTATACATTCATATCAATAATGACTACCCCCGAGCAGTAGACCATACGTTACTGACCCGCTAAACGACCATCCATGACGCTACGCAGCACTTCTACTTCAGCATGACTCAATCCACTCCCAACCCCGCAAAACACAACCCCGCCCACCCACACAAGCATACTACATATGCGATCACCTCTGATCAATCTCACGTAACAACTACACTGATAAGCCTCTCACACTAACCTAGGAAACAACACGTAGCAGCACGAAGCCCAACACAAGGACCTATCTCACAATACAAAGCCATCAAGATCGGGTTATACAAGTTAACAACGTGCAACCACATAAGAATTAGCGGACTTGTGAACCAAGAGTACTCGCCTCTACAATACACAATACGTTTCCGCCAGGACTCTCTTTATCGATGCGCCCGCGTATCTAGGCGAGTTTCCAACCGTTGTCTGGAGTATACTCTCCTCACTCTTCACGTCACCTAGACCCCTCACCTTACACTTCCCCTCCATAAATACAGAAAATAATGATACCTACGATCTTTAGGGGAGAGAACATCTCGCAGTCATCGGCATAGCGAGTGAGCAGAGCAAGCCTGTAAATAGGCTTTATAAGCCCTAGCCAGTCGAAGAATAATATATCAGCCTGAGAAAGCTAATACAATATACCACTCTCAGATCTCATAGTGAGCCAGGTAAACTTCAGACTACCCCTCTACCTATCTCTAAGTCGCGCTACTATCTCTTCTATTCTTCTATAATAATACTCTTCTCTCTCTCTTCTTAGCATTTCTCTCCGCGCAAGGAACCAAGATCAATCACAGCCGCAGAGTCAAGTACACATAAATCATTTTTCAGACGCTATACTCTTGATATTCTTAACAAACAAGCGAACTCACAAAGAAATAAAATATCACTCCACTCGTAGTTCTAATGTTTTGTTTGAGCTAACATATGTAAATGATGAGAGAGGCTTTGTTCTTTTTCGTTCTTTGGTTTGTTGCTGTTGTCTAGGTTTTTCCAGATTTTTGGAAGATTCATGGTTCAATATTGTGGAAGAACAAAGCAATGCCCACAATTTCCATTGATGATCTCCAATCTTCTCTTCATAAAGTGGGAAATCTCTTATCCTTGTCTTTATCGAACTAACATCTATTCTTTTGGCATGTCCTTAGAATTTTTGTTAAAGATTCTTTTGACCCTTATTTTTCAAACTTTGAGGACAAAGTTTCATTTTAGTTTGGGGAAGGATATCTTCGATATTGACTTGCATTTCACGCAACCTTGTTTGAACCTTTTTGAATTACCTTTTTGTGAAAAAGTGAAAATTTTTAAATTTTTGCTTACAAAAGAAGCTCAATAGAAGCTTAGTTTGGGGAAAAACACCACTTTTTGGTAATCCGTTGGGTGAAAATAGATTAATTTTGACTTGACCGGGTGAAAATGCCCTAGCTAGTTCTTTAACCTACCTTTTGTAGGGCCAAGCTTTCACAAATCCTATTGCATTGGATTTTTAAAATGTGAAGAACAAGAGATGATGTAGTTAAATATAAGTGGTATTTAGCTTAAAGCAAGGTTTTATTTGGATAACCTAAAGCTTATATAAGATTTGTTCTTTTTACTCCCAAGCTCTAACACAGGCGTTAAACCTAATCATAAACGTGCTCCTTTTTAATTTAACTAATTCAAATCAATGCTTTTAGAAAAAGTCCTTACATTTTTGGAAAGTAATTTATTTATTATGTAATAAGATTTTTGGTTTCAATATTATAAGTTGATTTTTCTAAAGATGAAATTTTCCATGTCATCAAAAATATAATTATAAAAAGAATGCCAATGAAGCAGTTCTAATACAAAACATTTATTTTTCGTGCCAATGACCATTCGCAAAAAATAGAATACTGAAAGCTATATTAGTATTAATCGTTGGCGTATCCATGTTAAGAGTGAGACTCGGATGGGGTCGCAACTAAGGATTAAAACTATGTACGTGGAATCAAGGTTCGGAGGCATTCATCACTGGGGAGCACGGCCTAGGTGATGATTGCAAGTAAGGGACTTTTGGATCTAGGCATTGGGTAGGAAAAAGTGTTTGTTCGCGATAACCCACAAACGATAGCAGCGGAGTGGGTTCGAACTAAGAACACACGTTGTTGATGCGAAAACCCTATTTGGGAGAAAGGCCTAAGTGGGGGTTTCGAAACTAAGAACAACATTCCTATTGTGTAAAAATAATAATTTATAGTATATGGAAAATAAAAGAATGGTTAAAAATTTCATTTTCTCAAATCAATTTATAAGTTTTTGTATGTGATTTATTATTCCCCCCCTAATTTCTTAGCTTTAGGTAGGATTATCGATGTTATTAACATTTTTAGGCTCACAAGGCTTGAGTGTAAAGCTTAGAAGAATTTCAACAATGAAGATAAATTGGATCTATGGTTTTAGTTATAATAAGAGTGCACACATCTTAATCATTAATTTATTTCTTGTAAAGTGAAACGTTCCCGAAGTTGTAGAGAATAATAGCTTAACCATTTGGACTTATATTGACAATGATCTTGTTTTAATGACTTTGTTTTAGTCTATTGAAAAGCAGGGAAGACGAATTTTACCTCTTTTGTGCTCTATTAAATCGGGAGTAGCCTATTTCAATGAGCTAAAATTTGACAAAATTGCAAATGATGGCCATTAATGTGTTTCCATGAGATAAAATGTTGAGAAAAAGCTTAAGTTGTTTAAAAAAGTGATTCATAAAAGGTGAAAACAAGGGCATTTTGGAAACTTGTTAGTTTACAAAGTGTACACTTTATAAAATTGCGTGAGGATACGGCAATCCTTTAGTTTGGGGAATTTTGATGAGTGCTTAATTGTATATATTAAATACCCGGGATTTTGCCAAATAAAACCAAATATATTATGCGCAAAAGATATGAAAAAAGTGTGCTTGTGTCTATTGTGTAGAAAGGATTTAAAGACAAAAGTGGGGGGGGAAAAAAAAACACAAAACAGTCAAAAACCGACAAGAAACGGAAGAGACAAGTACAAGTGAAGACAAGAGAAAAATATTAAAGCCGGATCAGCCCGATACCATTAAAGCCTTGAATATCCAGTAAGCACTTTATGTAAACAAAAGTCCACTTTGAGATAATAGCTGTGTATCTTGCTACTTTAATTTGACAAGATTGAGTAAAAGTGATATCATGTAAGGAATAATGAATAGGTAAATATGACAAACAAATGACCACAAAATATTTTCACAACAATACCTTTAAGCAAATAGATACATGGTAAAAAAATGTAGAAAAATTTCATGTCATTCACAAAACTACGAATAAGTAGAAACAGAAAATGGGGGATCTCATGTCTACCACTCGTCCACTCCATAATCATCCTCACTTACTAGGGTGTAAAATAAATAATTCCTCACAACTAAAAAGTTGATAGAGAAATGTGGGGTTAAACCATGAGATGACAATTATGAATGATTGTTGTACTGTTCTTTATCATTCATTTCTGTAAATTTACGTTACTTCTAAAATCATACAGTAACTTACTACTAGGGGTGTAAAAAAACCAGCCATGCTTCGAATCTGATCCGGATTCGAATTCAGTTAATCATGTTTGAGTCAGGTTGACCGGACCACTAATTTTATTCGAGTTAACCCGAGTAACCCGAGTGCTTTAACAAACCACAACAACATCACTTAATCTACTTAAGATCCTTAATTTCATTTCACAAATCGAATTTATATAGAATCCTCAAATTTAAATTCACATGAGAGAGAGCTTTAATGGACGCAACTAGTTGTAAAACAATTGCACTTCATATGCATGATATGGTTTAAATAGCTCGAGATACATCTTAGTTATCTCTATCACAACAGTTTGTCTCATGATGTTGATGCATATAAACCTGTATTTCGCACATTCTTTAGTGAAGTTCATCAGACTTTCAGATTGAAGATGTTCCATAATTTAGATCAGTTAAGGCTACAATTTGAAAGAGAGAATCTTCATAAGGTTAATGCAAAGAATTGTCTTGAAGTACGTCAAACACAGTTCAAAGAATTTTTTGCCTCATAAGAGGTAAATTCTTCGGATCATCTACATCAATGTTGGCAACAAGATTTCAAGGATTACACGTATAGCAAACCTGAAACCTACAGACGTGATTTACTCAAGAACCTGGACATACTTGAAGATTTCATTGATAAAAGTGTTTCTAAATACGGTGAATTACGGATGAAAGAAAATGAAGTTAACGCACTAAAGAAGACTGGAAAATAGTTGAATGCAGAATTACTTCATGAACATGAAATTGAGAAAAGTTTCTGTAACACCCCCAAAATGGGTCACAGCGGAATATGGGTTGGAGAGTGTTACTTCATAGATCAATAGCACAAGATATGAGAACGACCTCTATATGAGTCGTTAAAATTGATACATTGGATTAAATAAACTTGTTTGTTACAATAGCCCGAAGCTTAAATTGTTCATCCATGAAAAGTAAAGATTTTAAGACATAACAAATATTCCCAAAATGTAATGCACCCAAATCTTTATAGTAATGACTCCAAAAGGGTGACCACCAATGTATCCTTGTTTCTCGTACCTTATTGACCTGAGAAAAACATGCTTTAAAACGTCAACATAAAGTTGGTGAATTCACAGGTTTAATAAATGTATAAAGATAGGACCACAAGATTTCCATTGCAAGACATGTAACACATACAGTATCTCAAAAGTAATTACGAAGTGCACTAAGCTCATGACACCGAAGCTTAGATGTTCAAACCCGCAACATCCAAATTGTTCCGACATGTATACGTTCATTGTTTCAGTACATTCGAAACTGATGAGCGCTACTCACCCGAACGGGGATGTCAATCCCAAATAGATATATTCATAACATTCGCACTCGCTAACTAGCAATTGACAGTTCATGATAGTGGGCAATAGTGGGTTTAGCTACTTAGGCCAACTCGTAACTTGGTTAAAAAGGGTACTTGCGTCCAAATATAAAACAATGCATGTTTCTCACCCCAAAGTTGTAAAACAATATAATTGTATAAAAGCGGGGCTATGAACTCACCGTAAGTGAATGATTGATTATCTAAATCAAATAAGTGAATCGTCTCGGCAATCCGAATGCAACCTAATTAATTATAGGCCGTATGAGTATAATGTATTATGTATAAATAAAGCATCACATGTTATATAGTCACACCACCACCTAATAGTTTTTATTAAATCTTTAAAAGTTAAATTAATAATTAACCCGTACTTTGTTAAATAAAAAGTATATGTACTTGTACCCGTAAAGAAAAATATTATTTTTATTTACCAATGCATCATTTGTAAAAATATATGATTTAATGTTTTTATTGGTTACGTAATGATATTTCATTATTAATTTAATTGTTTTATAAAAAGAGTGTATAAAAGTAAAAATAGTACGCGCGATTTTAAAACCTCATATCTTTATCGTTTTAACTCCGATTTATACGTTTCTTATGTCCACGACTTCGTATTAAGAAAATCTATCAAAATATCATATTTATAAAAAGTAAACCCCTGATGAACAGTAATATTTACTGTTCATAACAGTTCATAAAAATGTTTTTATATAATTAGTTATATATATATCTTATAAAGTACGTAACTTGTTCATTTTAATTCCGTTTCTCAAGTTTCTTATGTCCACGACTTCGTATTGAGAAAATCTATCAAAATATCATATTATAAAAATTAAACCTCTGATGAACAGTAACTTTTACTGTTCATTACAGTTTATAAAAACTGTTTTTATAGAATTAATTATACGTAACTTGTTTAAATCATAACTCGTTCATTTTAATTCCGTTTCTCGAGTTTCTTACGCCCTTGGATTCGTTATGAAAAGTACTAGGTTTACAAAATATTTATTTTTATATCTTAGATCCGAAACAGTAGGTATATGTATATAATAACTTTTATAAAATCACTTTTATACGTTTAATTAATGTAAACTTGTAAATGTCATATCTTTTTCGTTATAAATCCGTTTTTCAAGTTCTTTACATGCTCACGATCCTTGTGAAGAGTACTAATTTAATAAAACATAAAATGTATGGGTTTAATGTCGAATTCCAACAGTAGGTATATAAAAGTTAATTAGGGTTTTTGATTAATAAAGTAAGTTTATAATTACTTTTATTTATAAACCTTGCACCATTATTTTACCAAGTTTCCTAATATATGTCATACATATAATAAGTTCTCTAATAGTCCATAACACTTGTCCAAATGAAATCCATATCCTTGTGATCTTTTGATACACGAGTTTGTAAATAAACTTTCAACACCATTTAATTTGTAATTCATTCACATAATTTATTTAACACTTTTATTAAGCATGTTCCTTTATTTCAAGTATTATTTTACTATATACAACATAAAATTCGAATTTAGTAAGGTCTTAAATACCTTATGTAACACATAAATAATTCTAGGTGGCGACTAACATATATAACAAGCATGTATATAAAAGAAAATGAATGAATGAATATTAAATACTTTAAATAGACCTTAAAGTAGATGTGTAGGATGAAGAACACAAGATGTAAACCTTAACCAAGCTTCCAAAATCAAAACCCTAATCAAGAAAACCCTAGATATGTTTTCTTGATAATTCCTTGTTAAACCCGAATCCAAGCTTGTTAACACCTTGGGTAACCTTAGATGACCTTAGAATGAATGTTAATACCCTTGGAATACCTTAGAAAATCAAAGATATATGGAACCCTAATTATAAAGAGTATGTCGTGGGTTTTAGTATGATTTAGAGAGAAATGGTGTGCTTTGAGTATAAGTTAGTTACATAGGACTTTCCTTTTATAGTGTGCAAGAAAACCCTAAACAATGCATGAAAGAGCATAAGTTAGTTACATAGGACTTTCCTTTTATAGTGTGCAAGAAAACCCTAAACAACCTTAAATTGAAACCATGGGACTTAAGGTGGTTTAAGGACAAGGTCAAAAGACCTCTCCTCCTCCCTATGCTATCCCACGGCTAAAATAGGGGGGGGGGAGGTACATGTGATGAGACAATCTTTAGTAAATTGGGTCTAAGGGTACATAAGTGTAAGATTTCACATGTGAAGAATAGGAGTTAGTGGGAGTTTTGTATTTATTTCTTGTGTAAACACTTAGGTCCGGTTTTAGGGAGTTATAAGTAAACAAAATAAGTAAATTTTGGGTATTGGGTATAAGAGTGGGTATTTGTTTGAGTGTAGATGGGTAAAGGTGCTTCCGGGTACGTCCGAATGTAATTTATTGCGAAACGTAAGCGTTTTACGTACCCAACAAAAATAAATAATGAAAAGTTATAATTTATACTCCCAATAATCATATAACACTTGCTTGATGTAAACTTTAATTTGTTTGATGTCCGTTTACATTGCACGTTGATTTTTAGTTTACGCGATTTAACTATAAGATAATAATTAAAAGCGAACGCGTAAAACTCTAAAGTAAATAATGGAATTAATTAAAGTCGTAAATAACCTGAAAATGAGAAATGTTACAGTCTCCACCCGTTAGAAGAGCCTTGTCCCCAAGGCTCAAGTCGCGACACTTGACGAAGGTACGGTTTTCGTGAAGAGGTGTGGATACTTCTCCCGGAACTGATCTTCGCGTTCCCATGTGAACTCAGGACCTCTCTTGGAGTTCCATCGAACTTTGATGATGGGAATACGACTTCGCCTTAACTTCTTGACTTCACGATCCAAGATTTCCACTGGTTCTTCAACAAAGTGGAGTTTATCATCAATGTGTATTTCATCTAACGGAACTGCCAATGGCTCGTCGGATAAACACTTCTTTAGATTGGATACATGAAACGTGCTATGAACCCTGCTTAACTGTTGAGGTAGTTCGAGTCTATAAGCAACGGTTCCCACTTTGGCTAAAACCTTGAAAGGTCCAATATACCTCGGGTTCAACTTTCCCCGTTTTCCAAAACGTACGACCCCTTTCCAAGGTGATACCTTTAACATAACTCGATCACCAACTTGAAACTCTAGAGGCTTACGCCTCACATCGGCGTAACTCTTTTGGCGATCACGAGCAGCTTGCATTCTGTGCTTAATTACCTTTTTACATTTTTACTTATTTTAGATATATTTTAGTTTTTATTATATAAAGAAAATAAGAATAAATGGATAATAGATTATTTTTGGTTCAAATACATAAGTGCGACGTACTTTAGAAAAAATACGCCAGCTTTTCTGGATTTTTTATGATTTTTGTTTTTTATATTTTTCTTACGTTTCAGATTATAGCAAATAAGCAGATAATGCAGAGATGACAATAAGCAAATAAAAGCAACAAATGAAATGGCAATAATTAAAACGAGATGAAAACTAATTCTTTTGTTTTTTTTCCAAATAAGATGATAAGCTATATATTTAGAAATATACAAGGCTTATAATCAGATGATTATAAAACCTCAGAAAGCAGTTGTGGTTTTTGGATACTGAAATTAATCAGTTAAGAAACAAGTTTGATCAAGGGAAAAAGTGTGGCGTACTCAAGAATGATTACGACGTACTTGTAGGTTTTACAAGGCAAATACTCAAATGAAACAGGGTAAGTGCAGCGCATAAAGAAAAATGTGCGCCATACTTACAACAAGTAGATGAAAGATTTTTAGAAATTAAACACGTTAAAGCAAACAAATAACACCAAAATCAAACAAACAAACTGATAACAACTTAAACAATTCCCTGGCAATGACGCCAAAAACTTGATGTGTGTTTTACAAGCTTTAAATTTATAATACTAGAAATACCGATTTTGACTAAAAACACAACACGGGAAAGTATACCCTTTCGTATATAATATAGCTTAGGTAAGTCCAGGTCGTCCCAAGAAAATTGTAGTTTTCACAGTTTGTAATTAAGGTGCTAGGCTAAAATGATTGTCACTTATCAAATTAACCAAAACGTGCATATATCGAATATTATAAAGAAAGCGATGAAGATATGATTTAAGCAAATGATCAAAGTATGTTTGTTTAGGCGATGATCACTAAGACATAAAAGTGTTTAGGATAGTGTTTACAAGTTTATAGAATAAAGATATCACAAGTTACAAATCCTTTCGGACTTTAAATGTAACGAGTGAATATACTAGTTAATAACAACGAATCCTTTCGGCCTTTATACGTTATTATGACCAATATAATAAGTGGAATGATTAAACACATATATAAAATAATCATTTCAGCCTATATCTTATATAAAATATGTTTTACCAATTCTATAAACACATATCCAAACGCTCCATATCAAAGGTCACATATCACCCAAACAAACACAAGACCACTACTCCATAATCAAACAAGTAACACACATATTAAACTCATAAAATTCAGAAACTTTTATATCAAAAGATAATAGAAGTGTACCAAAGTTCTAAGATCAAAAGATGGCGATTACAAGCTTTTATAACCGAAAACTATTATTAATAACCCAAGCTACTGATTCATATTATCTTGAACCTTCATGTACTGTCACTACACATCTAGGATCAAGAAATAACAAGCCAAAATCGTCAAGAACGGCTTCGATTGAGTGGAAGTATGATCAAGAGATTTCATGGTACCAAGGGTTGTTTGGATCAAAAGTTTGTCATGCCTTAATCACCAAAAATCTCTATTCTAAGTGGTGTACACAAACTATTTTTGATTTATGTGAGATTTTTGTGAAATGAGAGAGCAAAGGAGGCTTTTTATAGGCTGTGTGAGGGCCAAGTACGGCGTACTTTCTAAAAAGTATGGCGTACTTTCCTATGTCGGTTTAAGGATCATTAATGCTAATGAAAAATGTGGCGTACTTATTTAAATGTACGCCATACTTGGGGAATTTATAGTTCTTAGGAAAAATTCAAAGTTGTAGATAAATGTTTCCCGGTTGCGTGGCCACCTGAATCAACTCAATCTGAGTTCGTATGACCGAGTTATGGACAAAACAATGGACAGGTGTCGGGAAGCTAGAACTTGAGTTTACTTCTTTGTTTAAGTTCCATATCTTCGTGTATTCTTCTGTTTTCTACCACGACACATCACATGAACCTACAATAGCAAATATAATCTATTAAGTATCGAAAGTTCTTATAATTAACCAATAAATATATATAAAAGCCTAGATAACACATATAGAAATATGTATAAAATGAGCGTTATCACTATGGCATATCTTCCTTGAGATGGCTTATAGGTAGGTGTTTTGCCACACCAATTGCCTTTGGGGAAAGTCCTATGGCTGACACTCCGACACCTGTCGGGTATATTTAGTCTCTTCGACAACCTTGGGTACGTTGTAGCGTAATACTAATAGATCATACCATAAAAGCCAGTGGCACCGTAATTCATTGATCTCTGCTATGACATACAAACAATGAACTCAGAAATCCACCTCATCCCGCATCAACCATGTACCCACAGACATTACTTTATGACGTATCTATCTACAAGGTCTGAGCTAAGAGAGTGTAACAATTATTGGTTGCGTACTAATCTAAGATTACCATAGGGTAATACTTCTCAAAACACATCAGTTTACCAGCCTTATCTTTTAAATCCATTGTTAAATCAATTTTATCCTGAAAAATCACTTTACGTATGAACTATGCATGAATTTATACCAAAATTTGTTATGGTGTTGTAACAACACTCTTGTAATAAAAAGTGTCCAAACTCGGGTACCCGTTCCAAGCCTTTTTAGGTAGGTTTAGCTAATTCATGGCACTACAACTTACTATGCTAACTCGCTATCAGGGACCCGATGCTTAAGTACACCATTTTCCCTTGACTTAAGCAGAGACGCCCAGTATTATCAAGTCTTTAAATAATACCAGTTGACATATTATTTAACAGATAACATGCATATCAAATATTAATAAAACACTTTGACACAACCAAGCCTTTATCTAATGTTAATCCTGAGAGCCACTTCGGGAATCAACTTGGGTCTCATCCTAAGGGTTAAGACATGACGATGACACAGTGTGACACTTCGTAAATTCTCAAGTCAATATTTTACCTTTTACGTGCATTATTTTAACTTTTATAAGTTACGTGCTTAATGGAAGTTATCTCGCGTAAAACTGAAAAACGTTATCAGATGCGTTTTGACTTCAGACTAAATTTAGTCTACTCATGTTTTACGTGTTATAATCATTCTAGAGTGTTACATAGGTTATGAACACTTACGTTTACGATTTTTACGTTTATCGCGTACGTTTTACGTTTTAACTTTTTACGTGTGCATGGAACCTCGAAAATCCACCACCTTTGCATGTAAACCTTAGTTACCAACCGTTATCCTTCCTTGTGTCAAATATTTTGAAATCAACCCCCTCCGCTTTTACAATTTCGGTTCAAGCTCAAAAATTAAATAATAAAGCGTCTTTCTTATTTTTAATGGCATGTGTTGTGTAAGAGAGGGGAAAACGACATCCCATGGTGTCATTTTCACCCTCTTCCCATGCACTACATGCACATGGGATACTTACAAGTTTTGACTAGCATTTTGAACCAAGACCAACTAAACATAATACTTGTACATTTGGCTCAAGCTTGGTCTCTCCCTTTTGTTCCCATAACTGAACCAAGCTAACACACCACATGGGTGTGTTAATCACTTGACTAGTCAACCCAAGGAACCATCAAAACCCTAAGTAGTGCCTATATAAAAAACTTCATATCATAAATTAGGTTTCTATCATTCTTCCAAGTTACCAAAAACATTTCTCTCTTCCCTTGTCATTGTTTTTGGTCACAGCAACACAACATTACCACAAGGGTTTCATATTGCTTCATTTTCTTCTTAATTCAAGTGTTTGGGGTTGATATTCAAGGTGTTCTAAGGTGTACTCAAGGTTCATTCCATTGGTTTTCAAGGGTTATTCAAGGTTTAAGAAACTAGTGTTTCTATTTTATTTGGGGTTTAAGCAAGACTAGGTCTCCTATCATAGTTCTTGTTATTTTTAGCTTGTTCATCATCACTTGTAAGCTAGACCTTGAAACTCTATTTGATTTCTTACTTTGTTCATGTTCATATGCATAAGTCGACTTCTATATTTGTGTTTGTGTAATTTTTATAAAAATAAACAAGTTGGCTTTTAAAAGATTTTTGAAGAAATGGTGATTTTATGTTTAAAATGTTGCTAGTATTGTTTAACTAGAAAGATTAGTGAGTTAGTAGGTTGATGGAGATGAGATTAAGTTAGTTATAAGTATGGTATTGTTGTTGAACGTAGTAGTGAATGGAGATAGTTATGGTCAAATGAAGTTTGGGTACACTTTTTGGCAAAAATTGTTTCGCGTACATTTTGAGAAGATTCATAAATGCGTGTTTTGACCCATTTCGGGTCCGAATCGGCTAAGGTGTATAAAATAAAACTTGTCCATAATGATTTTTCCCTAGAAAAAGTAACTTATCTTGAGGCATGAAAGTTTAAAATGATGGAGTTATGCGTGGTCAAAGTCGGCTAAGGTGTATAAAATAAAACTTATCCGGAATGATTTTTCGCTAAGGGGCAATTTTATATTTCCCCCTCTTTTCACCATTAATTTCATATTTATCCAAACATGCATCAAAAGTGTGGTACATCATGTATTCAAATGTTGTAATTTGGGTATATATGAAATTATTTGTAAAAAGAGGGGGAGATATGAAATTAATCCTTTTGCTAAAATAAGTAACTTTTCTTGAGGCATGAAAGTCTAAAATGAAGGATTTATGCTCGGTCAAAGTCAATCAATTTCTAAAAATGTATATAGACTAATTATAGATGATTGAAACTTATTTTTGGGTTTTCGAGCGTTTTTGGGTACGTTTGAACTACAAAAACCTTAGCAAATATTAGTATATGACTTATATGTTGTTAGGGCGCGTTAGAAACTTTATAAAAACGATATTAAGTAAATGTTAGGGATTACTAAAAATGGAAAGTCCTTATTAAGCGAAGAATATATATTAGCGAGATGAAAGGTGGAAACCTAGACGTTTAAGTTTCCTTAGTGAATTTAGATGTAAAATGGACTTAACAAATATTATTAGACGACATTGACGTTCGGGATTTCTAAACTTTCCAAAAATAGAAAATTTCTAAAAATAGTAATTTTTCGTTTAAGTTTTATAACTTAACTAAAAACCTTACGTCTTTGTTAAGACACATTTTTACTAATTAAACTAAGACACAAACACACATATGGATGGTATTTCTTTTCATACACGTTTTATGCAACGTTTTGTTATTTATTTCTTGCTCCTAAAGCATGTCTTATAATTAGGTCATGGTTAGGATCGTTTGCATACTCTCTCTTTTCGTTGAGGTGAGTTCGTAGCCTCACGTTTTATTACTTTACAATTACTTTACAACTTTTGGGGTTTGAACATTGCTTGCTTTCAAATTTGGACACAAGTAATTTACTTTACTTTTACATGTTTACGTGTTGCCTAAGTACCGTTAAATCGATATTTCCTACTATCAGGAATCGTTAATTACGTGTTGTAAGCGCGAGTGTTATAAATAGATCTATTAGGACTAATAGGTCCCGTCCGGGTTTGGTAATTCTTACTTGACCGATTGACTGGTTAAAACGAACGTATATCATGCTGGACTTCTAGGTGGTCTTTAGTTTGACACCAATAGGGAAAGCATGACTTAGCATCTCGTATGCTACATACTTTATTTAGCTTCAGTGTCATGAGCTTAGTGCAACGTAAATACCTTTTAGTGATATTGTATGTGTTACAATAGTCACACGTTTATAAATCTTGTGGTCCATACTTACATTTAACTTAAACCTACAAATTCACCAACTTTACATTGACGTTTTAAGCATGTTTTTCTCTGGTGCTTAGATTTGGATTCTCTTTATGTGCTATGTGGAGTCTACTTGCAATATGGATGCATTTTTCAAGAAATATCTTTCTATCATTTAATTTACCGTTTTATTTGAAAACATCTTTTAAGCTTCCGCATTTGACAATTTAAATTATTGAGTTTTGTAAGACTTGTTTAATTAAATTTATGCAACGATGAATTATTTTCAAAACGTCCATATAGTGGTTGGTATGTGCGTAATTACACATACCTTTTACCTTATTAAACGAGCTAAAAAGACAAAAAATGACCAAAAACATGATAAAAATGCATTGTATACGTTTGTTTTGTGATTTGTGTCTTCCAGGTACGGATATTGATTAAAAAGGACAATAACCAAGCAAAAATAACAAAACCAGGCACGAGATTGGAAAGAGCATGGAAAAGAGCAAAAGACCGAAGCCGAAGGCCCATTTATCTTTAAACCCGTCCTAAATTCTTAAAAGCCCATAACCCCGTTAGCCATTTTAACCTAAAATGACTATAAAGGTTTACATTGTTAGTCCTTAGGGACTAACAATGTTAGTCCTTAACAATTTCACCAATAGTCCTAAAACTAACAATTCCCTAACAACTCCCTTTAACCCCATTAATCTTTTAAACCTTATAACCTTAACCAGGCCCAAACTCATGAACCAAGCCTAATCATTTTACCCGAAGCCCAAGTCAACGTCCCATGTATAACACAGTCAAAACAAGTTACTGTACATCTTTTACCAATTCATTCCCTCCTATTTTCACTCACACTCACACGCAGGGTTAATCACCTCAATCCTACACCTCACTATGCCCTTCTAGAAGCTCTGACACCCAGGAATGACACGTTGGCAATCCCACAATACCTCATTGGTTAATCAAGCGTGGCACACAATCTAACGGTCAAGATTGAAGATTAGAAACGGTTATTGATGGATGGCAGAGATTAAAAGAGTGAGGAGCGTCCAGAGAACTAGAAGCTTCACTACACTCCTATAAAAGGAGGCCTCACCACACAGTATTAGAAATCTAGGAGTAGGATCTAGAGTAGGAGTAGTTTTAGAGTAACTTTTTAGTAGTAGCTTAATTAGTTTAGCTTATTATTATGCTTATTGTAATTTTACTTTTTTAAAGCTTTGTAATTGTTTTTATTAATAAAATTCTGTTTGTGCTTAAGTCTTCTTTTTCTCATATGCAAATTTTGTTCAATAAGGTGTCAATAAGCTAATTTTAAGCTACATTGTTCTTTTAAGGGTACTATAAGCTCAAATAAGCTTTCCTGAGCTTATTTGAGTTGGTTTTTTCAGTTACAAAAAGTTATTGGTTAAGGTGTATGAATTCTAGCTTAATTTGGATGATAAGCCAATCCGGGAAGGGCTTATGGGTTATGTACAACTTATTTATAAGCTGAGCTTGTAGATTAAGCTCATTTGAGCACCTTTAATCCCTGTTTGGTGCAAGGGATCAAGGTACACTATCTTTTCCATTTACCATCTTTTCACTAGCTTAAATCTATTTGCTTATTATCATTGCTTAAGGTGCTTATTCCTGTTAGTTTAATGCTTATTTGTCTGTTATTTTCCTTATGATATATCTCTTTATTCTTTTCTTAGCTTATATCAGCTTCTGTAGTTTAGAAATTGCAAATCCATTTCTTAAGGAGTGTTTGGCACAAGCTTAGTTAAGACTGCTAGGAGTATTTGTAGGGTTTAAAATAGATTTCATAAGCTCTTAATTGATCTGCATTTTAGTCTCTTAAGTTCAGGTTAGGGTTTGTGGAGACTTATAGGAAGTTGAATTAAAATTCTTAAATCTACTTAAATCCTTTATGTTCTAATCTGTTAGCTAGTTAGTTTTAGAAAAAAGTACTTTAGGTGTAGTTTTTTTTATACTAAAATTGGTTTCTTAATCAATATGATTTTTTTTGGACTGTAAGTTTTGGCTACCACTTTGTGATAAAATTTTCAGACTTAAAATCCATCAGCATAGCTAAATAGCTATGCTGATATTATCAGCATAGGGGTTTCTAGGATAGGTTCTAGCTTTAAGTTAGCTGCATTAAGTTCATTTGAGTATAATTCAAGTCTGATTTCAGTCTTTAGCAAGTCTTAAATTTTAGCTTCTAGTAGTCAATTAAAACCAAAAAGCCAAAAACATAGTAGTAATCTGTCAGATTTTAATACCTTTTCTCTAGCTTATTTTTAAGCCAAATTTCCTAATCTTTGTTTTTATGTGTTCTTTGTTTGTCAAACTTTATCTGTTTTTAGTTTTTACAAAATTCCAAATGCTTATCTTTTCTAAAAATAAGCTCAAAGTTGAGCCTTATTCCTTTGAAAACTGCCAGTTTACCCTCTTTTCATTTTAGCTTTTAAAAAGCTTTTCTAGCATTAATCTTTAGTTAACTTCTGTCAAAATAGCTTATTAGGACTAGTTTTAAGTTGTGTTTAGCTTATTGAGTTTTATATGCATAATAGCAGTACTAACTTTAAGTTAGTACTGTTGAGCTCCTTTTCAGCTTTTTAGAGCTTATCTGCTAGTTTTATTAGTAAAATTGAATCATAAGTGCTTATTAGGTATTTAAGTTTGTTTGTTAGTGCTTATTTGTTTTTCCTATTTGCTTAATGAGGCTTAAAAGTTTCCAAAATTTTGTTAAATAGTCATATACATTAAAAGCTAAAACTGCCATTTCAATAAGCTCATTTCCAGCTTATTTTAAGTTTCTAGAAAAAGTTGCTTTTCAAAAGTCATTTAGTTTAGCTTATTTAAGCTTTTCAAAAAAAGAATTCTGCAAAATAAAAATGGTTAGGTGTTGGCCGTATTGGGAGGACTCGAACTCGAGACCTCAACCATAACTGCCATGCACCTTAACCATTTGCGCCCTTGGGTCTTTTCTGTTAGACCTTGGGTTGCATTTGGTTTTAAGGGTTTTTAGCCAAATAGCCTTATAAGCTGTTTGGCTTATTTACTGCTTATTTATAAGCAGTTTTTCAAATCTCGTATTTTTCTTGCATTCTCCATAGCTTAAAGTATTTTCAGTAATTTTTCCAAAATTTTTAGTATTAGTTTTATATTTTTAATCATTTTCTTAGTTAAAACAGTTTTTAATTCATAATAAATCAAAAAAATATAATTCTTTTTCTAAAAATTATTTGAAGTCATTTAGGATTTATAAAAATTAGATTTGCATTTGTAGGGCTTAATTTGCTTTAGTTACTTAAATATCGCGTTTTTAATTCCCATTTACGTTTTTATGCTTACGTGTTTAATTATCGTTACTTGCTTACTTGTTTTCGTTCATTTATTTACTTTTCATTTACATTTAGTAGGATTTAGAAAACCAACTCAAAAATCTCTCAAACCATTCAAATCACATGATCACAAACTTAACTGATTCTCAATTCGTACCTCGTCGGGATACGACCCAGGAAGGTTTTGGATTTTTGCTTTGGATAAAAGTAATCTTCTAGAATCCTCGCGGAATACTTATTACTATACTATTATTGACTAATCCTTATACTATATTTTACATATACGTGTTTGGATGGAATCAGTTTTTGGCTCCGTTGTCGGGGAGGTGTATGCGATTATCGTGTTAACGTTTGTAGATTAGTTTTTGAAGACCCTTCCTCGTGAAGTTATCATTTTCAATTGTGAATATTTTCTTTTTATAAAACTATAAAAATACAAAAATATTTTACACTTCTATTTTTAATATAAAAATTAACCGTTTGTTAATTGTCGTTACGGCTCACCTTTAGTAAACAAACTTTAAGAGAGGTATAAGGAGGGTCGATCCTACGAACTTCGACCCGAAAGGAGAAGGTTTTTTAAATGCTTCGCGCTTACCCGCTCCTCCGCTTCTTTGTGCGTTTTCTAGAGAGCTACCGTACACCTTTGATTTATCGGTCCCAAAAATATTTTTCTTTCTTATTCTATTTTTCTTTCGATATGGCCGGACTTGTTCCGTCGCCAGCAGGTCCGATACCCGATCTCCGTTCGATGGATGAGCTACTTCGAATACCTATTTTAGGTATTGAAAGTGCCATCGTCATTCCAGCCGTTCTTGCCGATGAATTTGAAATAAAACCAACATTAATTGATTTCGTCAGTAACAATCCTTTTTATGGCTTTGAAGAAGAGGATCCTCATTCACACATCAGGAGATTTTACCAAATAACCCGAACTCTAAGACTAAACCAAGTGCCTGATGATGTGGTGAAGTTGATCTTATTCCCGTTTTCTCTTAAAGGAGCAGCCGAAACGTGGCTTGATAAAGAACCTCCTAATTCGATCACTTCTTGGGATGATTTAGTTTCAAAAATTTTGATAATATGTGTGATGTGCCTTCTTGTGATAAAAAACAGTTTGATGCCGAGTCTGATCTTATGGAATCTTTGCTTAATCGTGACACTTTGATTATTTATTCTCCTAAGATTGACTCTCTTCTCGAGGAGTTCGCCGGTGAACTCGCTCCTATTAATCCAATTCCACCAGGAATTCATGAAGCTGATTTTGATCCAAAAGAAGATATTCATCTCGATGACCAAATGTTTTATGATTATACTTCGAGTGATGACGATTCTTTTGAGGACATCAATTATGTTGAGGCATCACCTCCCGATTCTAAGCTCGTCAACATAGAAGAGGTGGAGGATGATATTCTTCGTGCCAAATTATCGAATATCTATCTTTTTATTGCTAAGTTCGAATCGTTAAATGACAACCCCACTCTATCTTTTCTCTCTCATTCTGATAATTCTTTACCCGAATTCGAGACTTTTAGCAATCATACGGAAGAGACGAGGAGTGGCAGTACCACTACTCATGCTGAAAATTCTCTTCCCGAGTATGATTCGTTTCATTTTGAGATTAAGTCCGATCAGGATGAGTTGTCCAGAGCTGTTATGGAAACTATTGATGAGATCGATGCTTTTCTTGATATCAACGTTTCTACGAATTTGGAGGACGGTTATCATGACTCGGAGGGAGACATTATCTATCTTGAGAGTTTACTTATAAACGATACTATCCCTAATCTCTCACCCGAGGTATTTTTTGATCATGAACAAAAGTGCTTAAAGGATGAACCTAACAATTTGATAAGTATGGTCAAAGTTTTCGATCCTGGGATTCCAGAGAAATTTTTTTCTCCAACATATGTGAGATTATCCTTTGAGGATCGCCATTATCTTTCTTTCACATATGTTATCCGAATCTTTCTTTCTTATTTCACCTATCCGGTTGAATTTCCTTTTCCTTTCTCCTTCGGGAGTGAGGACACCATTTTTGACCCCGGCATCTCCGCTTATAGTTTCTATTCATTAGAGCCGGTGGCATGCGAGAATCTGATGACAATTTTTCCATTAATCTGTTTCTGCCCCAAGGACAACTAAATTCGGGGAACGAGTCAAGCTTAGTGACTCTTTAATAAACAAGCGCTTCGTGGGAGGCAACCCATGTGGGAGGCAACCCATGCTTATCCTTAGTATATTAGTATAATAATAATGAATAAATGTGATGTGAGGAGGCTCGCCTCTTTCTCATGTTTCGTGTTTTGTGGTTTGTGATGTTTGTCTAGGATTGCCCGGATTTTGAAGGCTATCATGCTCGGTGTTTTGTCCATCGTTCACGGAATCCGATATCCTAAATCTTATCGACTAACGTTTACCTATTAGCATACTTAATAAACGGCTTTAGATTTGCGTAGAGACCCCTTTATATCAAGATTATGCATTGAAATTAGTATGGAGGAATCTCTCATTGAGGACAATGTGTAGTTTTAGTATGGGGAGGGGGGATGGGAATCTATCAATAATGATTTTTCCCTGCGACCGTTGTTCTCAGTAACCCCTTTTTCCAACAAAAGATGTGATTTATGAAAAAAGAATAGCAAAATTTAAAAAATCTTGTGCATAAAAAAGTGTAAAATTGGAATTAAGTGAGAAATAAGTGTTGTAACACAACCTAAAGGTTTGAGAACGAGAAATAATTTTGATCTGACGGTTTTATAGATTATCTTTTTCTTAACATATTTAAATCGAGTTTATTGCTTAGTCTTATGTAGGCTTATCATTATGTTCACCGAACTCATATTTCATTAGATAAGATTGTTGCCAGTCTATGTGACTTGTTAAAGTGCCGATCTTAATTCGCAAGGCTAAGCATTCGCGAGTCTCTTTCTTAGAGAGTTTAAATTACGAAGAACGAGAAATGATATAGTCGAGTATAAGTCATGATATTAAGCGTGGAATAGTTGGTTTTCTTTAGAGCTCATAAGTATTAATTGTGGCTTTTTCTCTCATTAGTTTGTTTCACTTGTATATTAATAATGTTTAATAAATAAGGTTGCCCGGTTCAATTTAATTTTTAGTAACTTTCCACTAACTTGGAAGACGATGCCAATAGGTACACATCGGGATTCGGAATTTGGCATACTATATATATCATATGAATAATTGCTTTACTTACACCTTAAAAATCCTAAGGGTATATGGTGTAAGTAGAGTTAATCATGAGATTACTTATGTCTTAAAGAGCCTAAGGGTATATGGCGTAAGTGATTAAATTGTTCATACCTTAAAGTGCCTTAGGGTATATGGTGTGAATGATTGAATCATGTTTAATAAATGATTTGTTTGTACCTTAAAGAGCTTTAGGATATATGCTGCGATTTAAATCTCACTTGATTTATGTCTTAAAGAGCCTTAGGGTATATGGCATAAGTTAAGTTAAGTAGCCTAATAAAAGCCAAATTTCAGTCACCCCGATGTGGACCTCATCGGTTTTCAAGGATAGGAGAAGAAGCTAATTTTTATCTTCAACCGACCCACTTTATTTTTGGATTTAATAAATATCGAAATAAGTCTTAAAGAGCCTTCGGGTATATGACAAAAAAATAAAATCTTGAGATACAAAATTAGGAATAAGGGAGGAAAAGTAATACACAATTAGTATTTATGAGTAGTGTTAGTATGATGACTTGTATTTGACAATGATCTTGTTTTTAAGCTTAGTATGGAAAAGTGATAGTTGGGGACGATGAATTTATTTTGCTTGTTCCATGATCCTAAGTATTATCAAGAATAATGAAAGCACAAAGTTATGAAGTGTTGAAGTATGTAAAGTTATGAAAAAAGCATAAAAATGGAAAAATGTTGAAAACGGAAAAACGGGGCTTTTTAGAGCTAATGTTTCTTTAATCCTTTAAGATGAATACTTAGCTACTTTTCGAGGTAATTAATCAAGGGGGATTAAGATTCTTAGTTTTCTAAAGTATTATTTATAATATTGCGTGAGGACACGGCAATACCTTAGTATGGGGGAATTTGGTATGTGCTATTTTACACATACCTTTTACTATGAAAAACAACAAAAAATGACCAAAAACATGTGAAAAATACAATGTATATGCTTGTTTTTGTGTTTATGTATGTGCAGGTACCGGATATTAAGAAAAGGACAAAATATAGACAAATACGGACAAAGCCGAGCACGGGAAGGGAAAGAGGACGAAAAATCGAGGCCAAAGGCGTACCCATACTTCACGGACTAACCCAGTCCCACTTAATGGGCCATGTCAGTCCACAAGCCCAAAATCATAAAACTAAACGTCCAAAATTAGTAACTAGCCCAACTCCCTTTTACATATAATTCACGGCCCAAGATCATTTATAAAAGAAAGAAAAGGCCCAAATTCCCTAGCCCAAGTCAAACCCCTCTTTACACACGGGTCAAATAATCAAGACGAATGAAATAGTCAAATCACTGTTTATCCCGTTCCTTTTTTCCCTCTCTTTTTCACTTTTACAGAGCACCAAGTAAAATCAAGGAAATACACGCTCATATCCTTCTAGAAGCTGACACGTCTGACACAAAGAGGCCACGTTGGCGATCTCGTGCACTCTCATTGGTTGAATTAACGTGGCATCAATTCAATGGTCAAGATGTGATGATTTGGAGGCAGTTAGGATTGGATGGCTATGATTGGAAGAGAGGGGAGCGTCCAGAGGGCTAGAAGGTTCTTCCCACTGCAATAAATAGCAGGGCAAATCACACAGCTAAAGGCATCTAGGAGTAGGATAATCTAGAGAAGGAGTAGTTTTAGAGTAACTTTTTAGCAGTAGTAGCTTAATTAGTTTAGCTTATTATTATGCTTATTGTAATTCTACTTTTTTAAAGCTTTGTAATCATTTTTATATTAATAAAATTCTGTTTGTGCTTAAGTCTTCTTTTTCTCATATGCAAATTTTGTTCAATAAGGTGTCAATATGCTAATTTTAAGCTACATGGTTCTTTTAAGGGTACTATAAGCTCAAATAAGCTTTCCTGAGCTTATTTGAGTTGGTTTTTCAGTTACAAAAAGTTATTGGTTAAGGTATATGTTTTCTAGCTTAATTTGGATGATAAGCCAATCCGGGAAAGGGCTTATGGGTTATGTACAGCTTATTTATAAGCTGAGCTTGTAGATTAAGCTCATTTGAGCACCTTTAATCCCTGTTTGGTGCAAGGGATCAAGGTACACTATCTTTTCCATTTACCATCTTTCACTAGCTTAAATTTGTTTGCTTATTATCATTGCTTAAGGTGCTTATTCCTGTTAGTTTAATGCTTATTTGTCTGTTATTTTCCTTATGATATATCTCGTTATTCTTTTCTTAGCTTATATCAGCTTCTGTAGTTTAGAAATTGCAAATCCATTTCTTAAGGAGTGTTTGGCACAAGCTTAGTTAAGACTGCTAGGAGTATTTATAGGGTTTAAAATAGATTTCATAAGCTCTTAATTGATCTGCATTTTAGTCTCTTAAGTACAGGTTAGGGTTTGTGGAGACTTATAGGAAGTTGAATTAAAATTCTTAAATCTACTTAAATCCTTTATGTTCTAATCTGATAGCTAGTTAGTTTTAAATAAAAAGTGCTTTAGGTGTAGTTTTTTTTATACTCAAATTGGTTTCTTAATCAATATGTTCATTTTTTGGGACTGTAAGTTTTGGCTACCATTTTGTGATAAAATTTTCAGACTTAAAATCCGTCAGCATAGCTAAATAGCTATGCTGATATTATCAGCATAGGGGTTTCTAGGATAGGTTCTAGCTTATTTTGGTTTAAGTTAGCTGCATTAAGTTCATTTTAGTATAATTCAAGTCTGATTTCAGTCTTTGGCAAATCTTAAATTTTAGCTTCTAGTAGTCAATTAAAACCAAAAAGCCAAAAACATAGTAGTAATCTGTCAGATTTTAATACCTTTTCTTAGCTTATTTTTAAACCAAATTTCCTAATCTTTGTTTTTATGTGTTCTTTGTTTGTCAAACTTTATCTGTTTTTAGTTTTTACAAAATTCCAAATGCTTATCTTTTCTAAAAATAAGCTCAAAGTTGAGTCTTATTCCCTTGAAAACTACCAGTTTACCCTCTTTTCATTTTAGCTTTTAAAAAGCGTGTTCTAAACATTAATCTTAGTTAACCTTCTGTGAAATAGCTTAAATTAGGAGCTGAGTATTTTAAGATTGTTTACTTATTAGGAGTCCCCTTTTAGTTTATGGAGTTTTATATGCATAATAGCAGTACTAACTTTAAGTTAGTACTGCTGAGCTCCTTTTCAGCATTTTAGAGCTTATCTGCTAGTTTTATTATTAAAATTGAATCATAAGTGCTTATTAGGTATTTAAGTTTGTTTGTTAGTGCTTATTTGTTTTTCCTATTTGCTTAATGAGGCTTAAAAGTTTCCAAAATTTTGTTAAATAGTCATATACTTTAAAAGCTAAAACTGCCATTTCAATAAGCTCATTTCCAGCTTATTTTAAGTTTCTAGAAAAAGTTGCTTTTCAAAAGTCATTTAGTTTAGCTTATTTAAGCTTTTCAAAAAAAGAATTCTGCAAAATAAAAATGGTTAGGTGTTGGCCGTATTGGGAGGACTCAAACTCGAGACCTCAAACATAACTGCCATGCACCTTAACCATTTGCGCCCTTAGGTCTTTTCTGTTAGACCTTGGGTTGCATTTGGTTTTAAGGGTTTTTAGCCAAATAGCCTTATAAGCTGTTTGGCTTATTTACTACTGCTTATTTTATAAGCAGTTTTTAAATCTCGTATTTTTCTTGCATTCTCCATAGCTTAAAGTATTTTCAGTAATTTTTCCAAAATTTAGTATTAAGATTTTAATTTATTTTTATAATTATTATTTTTCTTAGTTAAAACAGTTTTTAATTCATAATAAATAAAATAAAAATCAAAAAAATATAATTCTTTTTTCTGAAAATTATTTTAAGTCATTTAGGATTTATAAAAATTAGATTTGCATTTGTAGGGCTTAAATTTGCTTTAGTTGCTTAAATATCGCGTTTTTAATTCCCGTTTACGTTTTTATGCGTACGTGTTTAATTATCATTACTTCTTAACATGTATTCGTCATAATTTACATGTCCATTACATTAGTAGATTATAAAACCAACTCAAAAATCTCTCAAACCATTCAAATTACGCGATCACAAACTTAACCGATTCTCAATTCGCACCTCGTCGAGGGAAAACGACCCGGGAGGTTTTTAGAACTTTGCTTTGGGTAAAAGCGGTTTTCTAAGAACCCGACGGAAATACTTATATTATATTATAATTGACTAATCCTTATACTATATTTTACATATACGCGTTTGGACGAATCAATTTTTGGCGCCGTTGTCGGGGAGGTGTGTACGATTATCGCGTTTCGTTTGAAGATTAGTGTTTTGAAGACCCTTCCTCGTGAAGTTATCATTTTTTATTTGTATTTTCTTCTATTATATAAATATAAAAATACAAAAATATTTTACACTTCTATTATTATTTTCTTTTATTTTAATATTAAAAAAATAACTGTTTGTTAATTATCGTTTCGGCTCAACTTTAGTAAACAAACTAAAAGAGAGGTATAAGGAGGGTCGATCCTACGATCTTCGACCCGAAAGGAAAAGGTTTTTAAAATGCTTCGCGCTTACCCACTCCTCTGCTTCTTTGTGCGTTTTCTAGAGAGCTACCGTGTACTTTTGAATTTCGGTTAACAAAAATATTTTTCTTTCTTAATTATTTCTTTTCCTTATGTATTATTTGAAAAATCTAAAAATATTATTCTTTATCCTCTTATTCGTTTAATTCTTATCTTCTTAACCTTCTTATCCGATAATTCTTCGACATGTCTTGGTTTTCAAGATGCTCGTGGTATGGAGGTCCGTTTGACGGTGTAAATTGTCGGCATTGTACAAATGTAAGTTTTGGAGACAAATTTGTCAATAATCCCGAGCCCATTTTAAAAGATGAAACACCCGATTTTTCTTACCCATCTCCACAGCCCCAGTACGAGACATACTTGTGCGAGTTATGCGGAAACAATTCTCATTATGGTTATGATTGTCCACCACAATTCCTGTTTGTCTATGAGCATGAACCGTGTTACAATCAAAACTATGATGATAATTATTATTCACATAATTCATCAAGTTTTCTTTGTTGTAATTATGGGGGTCCTCATAAAAGTTTTCAATGTCAACCGATGAATCAAAACCACTTTGAGCATAATTCTAACTATTCCAGTTTTGATCAAACCTCGTAATATTCCATCACTCATCAACTTCCTCAGAGATAGAATAAGGATATGTTGCTAGATATGGCAAGGCTAATTAAAAATAATCGAACCCTTTTTAATAGCAATATTTTTCCTCATGAAGAAATGAGTATAAGAGTATTGTTGGCTAAGGAAAGAATTCTCAAATTAATTCAAGTTTGGGACGAAAAGCAAATTAAACCATGGAGTTTGCCGGAATTGCTACTTCAACTTTCTAATGATTCACGAACTATTGCAGAAATGTTGAAACAACGTGAAGAAAAGCGTATTGAACATGAGCAAGTGGCTAATCTAGCAGTTCAGAAAGAGCAGGAGGAGCAGGCAGCTCAAAGTTTTACTCCATATTGGAATTTTCCTATTATTGACCATGATGATGATGAATACACTATTCAATATAGGGAATATCTAGAGAGATCGTCTAACGCAATCACACCCGACTTACCAACCAAGGAACCTGATAACTCTCTAAGTATGGGGGATGAGCATCTTAGCACTATTCTGGAAACGAAATCGGACAAAATAATAAAGTCTAGTGTTGAGAACCTTGTCCCAATCCCAAGAGAGTCTGAGGGTATTTTTGACAATCAGTGTGATGTGCCTTCTTGTGATAAAAAACACTTTGATGTTGAGTCTGATCTTATGGAATCTTTTCTTAATCGTGACACTCTGATTGTTTATTCTCCTAAGATCGACTCTCTTCTCAAGAAGTTCGCCGATGAACTCACTCCTATCAATCCGATTCCACCGGGAATTCATAAGGCTGATTTTGATCCAAAAGGAGATATTCGTCTTGATAACCAAATGTTTTATGATGATACTTTGAATGATGACGATTCTTTTGAGGACATCGATTATGTTGAGGCATCACCTCCCGATTATGAGCTCGTCAGCATAGAAGAGGTGGAGGATGATATTATTCGTGCCAAATTATCAAATATTTATCTTTTTATTGCTAATATCGAATCGTTAAATGACAACCCCACAACATCTTCTCTCTCTTATTCTGATAATTCTTTACCCAAATTCGAGACTTTTAGCAATCATACGGAAGAGACGAGGAGTGGCAGTACCACTACTCATGCTGAAAATTCTCTTTCCGAGTATGATTAGTTTCATTTTGAGATTGAGTCCGATCAGAGTGAGTTGTCCAGAGCTGTTATGGAAACTATTGATGAGATCGATGCTTTTCTTGATATCGATAGTGGCAGTACCACTGTTCATGCTGATATTTCTCTTCCCGAGTATGATTCGTTTCATTTTGAGATTGAGCCCGATCAGGGAGAGTTGACTAGAGTTGTGGTGGAAGATATTTCTGATAATTTGACAAGAGAACTTTATGTTCATGTGCCTAATGTTTTACCCACCCTTCCCACCCTTGTGGATCGCCTTTATCTTTTCCTCACATATGTTATCCGACTTTTTCTTCCTTATTTCACCTATCCAGTGGAATCTCCTTTTCTTCTCTCCTCCGGGAGTGAGGATACCATTTTTGACCCCGGCATCTCCGCTTTTCATTTTTCTTCTCTTAAACCGGCGGCATCTCATCGGAGTGGAACTTTCATATGCGTTAATGTTTATCCAAACATCTTGAATGAAATTCCGATGGAGATTTGCTCTTCCACATGTGTCGTCCCTAATATCACGATGATATGGGGTGAGTCAAGCTAGAGACTCGCACAAAAACAAGCGCTTCGTGGGAGGCAACCCATGCTTATCTTTCTATCTTTTCTTTTTCTATTTATTAATAAGTGTGATGTGAGGAGGCTCGCCTCTTCCTTTCTCGTGTTTCGTGTTTTGTGGTTTATGTCCAGGATTGCCCGGATTTTGAAGACTCTCGTGCTCGTGGTTTTGTCCATCGTCCACTCGATCTTCAATCCTTCGCATGCTTATATTGGGAATCCGATATCCTAAATCTTATCGACTAACGTTTATCTATTAGCATACTTAATAAACGGCTTTAGATTTGCGAAGAGACCCCTTTATATCAAGATTATGCATGGGGGTATCAATCTCACATTGAGGACAATGTGTAGTTTTAGTATGGGGGGAATCTATCGATTTGATTATACCTGCGGTACGTTGTCTCAAGTATTAAAACCCGTTTTTCCACCAAAAATATGTGATTTTGTGAAAATAGCAAAAATTTAAAAAAACAATTGCAATAATAAAAGTGAATAAATGTTGGAATTATAAGTGATGTGAAAATAAGTATTGTGACAAATTTAAAGGTGAGAAAGAGAAATAAAAATTTTGATACTGGACCGGTTTTATACCTTGCTTTTTTCCTTTACATATTTTAAATCGAGTTTGTTGCTAGTCAATATGTGGCTTATCCACTTATGCCAACTTGATTTATTAGAGTTAAGATTGTTGCCAGTCTATGTGACTTGTTAAAGTGTCGATCTTAATTCGCTAGGCTAAGCATTCGCAAGTCTCTTTCTTAGAGATTTTAAATTGCGAAGAACGAGAAATGATAGAGTCAAGTATAAGTCATGATATTAAGCGTGGAATAGTTGGTTTTCTTTAGAGCTTATAAGTATTAATTGTGGCTTTTTCTCCCATTAGCTTGTTTCACTTATATATTAATAATGTTTAATAAATAAGGTTGTCCGGTTCAACTTAATCTTTAGTGACTTTCCACTAGCTTGAAAGACGATGTAATCAAGATAGATACACAGCGGGATTCGGAATTTGGCATACTATATATATCATATGAATAATTACTTTACTTACACCTTAAAGAGCCTAAGGGTATATGGTGTAAGTAGAGCTAATCATGAGATTACTTATGCCTTAAAGAGCCTAAGGGTATATGGCGTAAGTGATTAAATTGTTCATACCTTAAAGAGCCTAAGGGTATATGGCATGAATGATTGAATCATGTTTAATAAATGATTTGTTTGTACCTTAAAGAGCCTTAGGGTATATGGTGCAAATTAAATCTCACTTGATTTATGTCTTAAAGAGCCTTAGGGTATATGACGTAAATCAAGTTAAATAAATAAGTAGCCTAATAAAAGCCAAATTTTGGTCACCTCGATGTGAACCTCATCGGTTTTCAACGATAGGGGTTGAAGCTAATTTTTATCTTTAACTGTCCCGATTTATTTTTAGATTTAATAAATATCGAAATAAGTCTTAAAGAGCCTTCGGGTATATGACAAAAATAAAATCTTGAGATACAAAATTAGGAATAAGGGAGGAAAAGTAATACACAATTAGTATTTATGAGTAGTGTTAGTATCATGACTTGTATTTGATAATGATCTTGTTTTTGATCTTAGTATGGAGAAGTGAAAGTTGGGGACGATGAATTTATTTTGCTTGTTCCATGATCCTAAGTATTATTGAAGAATAATGAAAGCACAATGTTATGAAGTATTGAAGTATGGAAAGTTATGAAAAAGCATTAAAAATGGAAAAAAAATGTTGAAAATGGAAAAACGAGGCTTTTCAGAACTAATGTTTCTTAATCCCTTAAGATGAATACTTAGCTACTTTTCGAGGTAATTAATCATGGGGGATTAAGATTCTTAGTTTTCTAAAGTGTTATTTATAATACTGCGTGAGGACACGGCAATAGCTTAGTATGGGGGATTTTGGTATGTGTTTATTTACACATACCTTTTACCTTATTAAACAAGCAAAAAAGACCAAAAATGACCAAAAACATGATAAAAATGCATTGTATACGTTTGTTTTGTGATTTGTGTCTTGCAGGTACGGATATTTATCAAAACGAACAAAATCAAAGCAAAAATGGACAAAGCCGAGCAAGGGAATGAAAAGAGTATGAAAAACCGAAGCCGAAGGCGTATTTGAGTTTAATGGGCCAACCCGTACCTATTTTATTGGGCCGGTTCAGCCCGTTATGATGAATACCTTATAACATAAACCTTAATCCATTAACAAAAACCAAAATCCAAATCCCTTGACCCATTCTTATTAAAACCAGCCCAAAACCTTTGTAATATGAAAATTAAGCCCAAGTCAAACTTTTATTAACCCGGGTCAACTCCCCCAAATTGAATTACTGTTCATCCTCTTTACCATTACCTCTCATTTTCACTTTTACTCAACGCATGGTAATTTCACCAAGTACACACACGCTCGTATCCTTCTAGAAGCTGACACGTCTAACACAAAGGGGCCACGCTGGCGATCCCGTGCACTCTCATTGGTTGAATTAACGTGGCAGTCAATCAAGGGCTTAGATCAATTGGTTTTGAGGCGGTTTGGATTTAAGGGTGAGGATTGAAGATTAAGGAGCGTCCCATGGTTTTGGAACCTTCTCACAGCAGCTATAAATAACAGGGCAAATCACACAGCTAGAGATCATCTAGGAGTAGGAGTAGGTAGCGTAGATTAGCTTATTCACTAGCTTATTTTTATATTTTCATTGTAATTTCAGCTTTAAAAGTATTGTAACTCATTTTGTTTAATAAAATTTAAGTTTCATTTCAATTCGTGTTATTTACCTTGAAACTTACTCTTATGTTTTAAAATTGCTTCCAAATGATTAAATAAGCTATTAATAAGCTCGTGTCAGTCTCTAATACTTATATAAAGTTCATATAAGTTTGTATAAGCTGTTTGATCTTCTGGTTTAGTATATTATACCTTGACTTATATGGAAATGGATTTTAAGCTTTTGGAAGATAAGATAGCCATGGATGAGCTTATGGGATATTTTCTAGTTGCTTATTCAATAAGCTGGGTAGGTTAGAGCTTAATATGGTTGTATTATCCTTGTTTTGAGCAAGGGATAAAGGTACACTTTCTTAAAACTCTTGTTAGCTTATTTTTGTTCTAGCTTAATGTTACTATTTTAGAGCTTATTTCTGTTTTCTTTGTGCTTATTTGATTCTAATAAACTCTATTATTATCTGTCTTAGCTAATGGATGATCTGCTTTAGCTTTTTAAAGATTGTTGTAGTTTAAAATTACTTTTCTGATTTTATAATGCTTATTCCTGTTAGTTTAATGCTTATTTGTCTGTTATTTTCCTTATGATATATCTCTTTATTCTTTTCTTAGCTTATATCAGCTTCTGTAGTTTAGAAATTGCAAATCCATTTCTTAAGGAGTGTTTGGCACAAGCTTAGTTAAGACTGCTAGGAGTATTTGTAGGGTTTAAAATAGATTTCATAAGCTCTTAATTGATCTGCATTTTAGTCTCTTAAGTTCAGGTTAGGGTTTGTGGAGACTTATAGGAAGTTGAATTAAAATTCTTAAATCTACTTAAATCCTTTATGTTCTAATCTGTTAGCTAGTTAGTTTTAGAAAAAAACTTTATGATAAAATTTTCAAACTTAAAATCCATCAGCATAGCTAAATAGCTATGCTGATATTATCAGCATAGGGGTTTCTAGGATAGGTTCTAGCTTATTTTGGTTTAAGTTAGCTGCATTAAGTTCATTTGAGTATAATTCAAGTCTGATTTCAGTCTTTAGCAAGTCTTAAATTTTAGCTTCTAGTAGTCAATCAAAACCAAAAAGCCAAAAACATAGTAGTAATCTGTCAGATTTTAATACCTTTTCTCTAGCTTATTTTTAAGCCAAATTTCCTAATCTTTGTTTTTATGTGTTCTTTGTTTGTCAAACCTTATATGTTTTTAGTTTTTACAAAATTCCAAAATGCTTATCTTTTCTAAAAATAAGCTCAAAGTTGAGCCTTATTCCTTTGAAAACTGCCAGTTTACCCTCTTTTCATTTTAGCTTTTAAAAAGCTTTTCTAGCATTAATCTTTAGTTAACTTCTGTCAAAATAGCTTATTAGGACTAGTTTTAAGTTGTGTTTAGCTTATTAGGATCCCTTTTAGCTTATTGAGTTTTATATGCATAATAGCAGTACTAACTTTAAGTTAGTACTGCTGAGCTCCTTTTCAGCTTTTTAGAGCTTATCTGCTAGTTTTATTAGTAAAATTGAATCATAAGTGCTTATTAGGTATTTAAGTTTGTTTGTTAGTGCTTATTTGTTTTTCCTATTTGCTTAATGAGGCTTAAAAGTTTCCAAAATTTTGTTAAATAGTCATATACATTAAAAGCTAAAACTGCCATTTCGATAAGCTCATTTCCAGCTTATTTTAAGTTTCTAGAAAAAGTTGCTTTTCAAAAGTCATTTAGTTTAGCTTATTTAAGCTTTTCGAAAAAAGAATTCTGCAAAATAAAAATGGTTAGGTGTTGGCCGTATTGGGAGGACTCGAACTCAAGATGCCATGCACCTTAACCATTTGCGCCCTTGGGTCTTTTCTGTTAGACCTTGGGTTGCATTTGGTTTTAAGGGTTTTTAGCCAAATAGCCTTATAAGCTGTTTGGCTTATTTACTGCTTATTTATAAGCAGTTTTTCAAATCTCGTATTTTTCTTGCATTCTCCATAGCTTAAAGTATTTTCAGTAATTTTTCCAAAATTTTTAGTATTAGTTTTATATTTTTAATCATTTTTCTTAGTTAAAACATTTTTTAATTCATAATAAATAAAATAAAAATCAAAAAAATATAATTCTTTTTTTGAAAATTATTTTAAGTCATTTAGGATTTATAAAAATTAGTTTTGAAGTTGTAGGGTTTAAATTTGCTTTAGTTGCTTAAATGTCGCGTTTTTAATTCCCATTTACGTTTTTATGCTTACGTGTTTAATTGTCGTTGCTTTCTTACTTGTTTTCATGCATTAATTTACTTTTCATTTACATTTAGTAGGATTTAGAAAACCATATCAAAAATCTTTTAAACCATTCGAAACGCGCGATCACGAGCTTAGCCGATTCTCAATTCACGCTTCGTCGAGGGAAAACGACCCGGGAGGTTTTTGAGACAACTTTGGTTAAAAGTTTGTTTCTTAAACCCGACAGAAAATACTTACTATACTATAATTGTTTACATCCTTATATACTTATATTATATATAGTGTGTTTGGGCTGTATCAATTTTTGGCGCCGTTGCCGGGGAAGTGTGTTACGACTATCGTGTTTCGTTCGAAGATTAGTGTTTGAAGACCCTTCCTCGTGAAGTTATCGCTTTCAATTGTGAATATTTTCTTCTTATTATAAACATATAAAAATACAAAAATATTTTACACTTCTATTTTTATTTTCTTTTAATATTAAAAATTACCGATTGTTAATTGTCGTTTCGGCTCACCTTTAGTAAACAAACTTTAAGAGAGGTATAAGGAGGGTCGATCCTACGAACTTCGACCCGAAAGGAGAAGGTTTTTAAAACGCTTCGCGCTTACCCGCTCCTCCGCTTCTTTGTGCGTTTTCTAGAGAGCTACCGTGCACCTTTGATTTATCGGTCCCAAAAATATTTTTCTTTCTTATTTTATTTTTCTTTCAATATGGTCGGATTTGTTCCATCGCCAGCAGGTTTGATGGATGAGCTACTTCGAATACCTATTTTAGGTATTGAAAGTGCCATCATCATTTCAGCCGTTCTTGCCGATGAATTTGAAATAAAACCAACATTAATTGATTTCGTCAGTAACAATCCTTTTTATGGCTTTGAAGAAGAGGATCCTCATTCACACATCAGGAGATTTTACCAAATAACCCGAACTCTAAGACTAAACCAAGTGCCTGATGATGTGGTGAAGTTGATTTTATTCCCGTTTTCTCTTAAAGAAGCAGCCGAAACGTGGCTTGATAAAGAACCTCCTAATTCAATCACTTCTTGGGATGATTTAGTTTCAAAATTTTTGAATCGATTTTATCCTCATTCTAAAACGAGAGCAGTTAGAAGAGAAATCACGGATTTTCAACAAGTTTTTGATGAGACTTTTACCGAAACTTTGGAAAGATTCAATGATTTATTAAGGGAATGTCCTCATCACGGATTTTTATTCCTTCACCAAATAAACTTCTTTTATAGCGGGTTAAGTCAATCTGATTAAGATTTTCTCAATACTGTAGCTGGTGGAAATCTGATGACTAAGAATACCCAAGAAGCTTTAATTATAATTGAAATAAAAGCTAGAGTTCGGACTTATAGAAATAAATACGTTCAAGAAGAGCAGGGAGTTCAGAAAAAGCAAGAGGAACAGGCAGCTCAAAGTTTTACTCCATATTGGAATTTTCTTATGATCGACGATGATGACGATGAGTATACTATTCAATATAGGGAATATTTAGAGAATTCGTCTAATACAATCACACCTGACTTGCCAACCGAGGAACCCAATAACTCTTTAAGTATGGGGGACGAGCATCTTGACACTATTCTGGAAACAGAATCAGACGAAGTAATAAAGTCTAGTGTCGAGGACCTTGTTCCAATCCCAAGTGAGTCCGAGGGTATCTTCGACAATACGTGTGATGTGCCTTCTTGTGATAAAAAACACTTTGATGCCGAATCTGATCTTATGGAATCTTTGCTTAATCGTGACACTCCAATTGTTTATTCTCCTAAGACCGACTCTCTTCTCGAGGAGTTCGCCGGTGAACTCGCTCCTATCAATCCAATTCTACCAGGAATTCATGAAGCTGATTTTGATCCAAAAGAAGATATTCGTCTCAATGACCAAATGTTTTATGATGATACTTCGAGTGATGACGATTCTTTTGAGGACATCGATTATGTTGAGGCATTACCTCCCGATTCTGAGCTCGTCAGCATAGAAGAGGTGGAGGATGATATTCTTCGTGCCAAATTATCTAATATCTATCTTCTTATTGCTAAGATCGAATCGTTAAATGACAACCCCACTCCATCTTCTCTCTCTCATTCTGATAATTCTTTACCCGAATTTAAGACTTTTAGCAATCATACGGAAGAGACGAGGAGTGGCAGTACCACTACTCATGCTGAAAATTCTCTTCCCGAGTATGATTCGTTTCATTTTGAGATTGAGTCCGATCAGGGTGAGTTGTCCAGAGTTGTTATGGAAACTATTGATGAGATCGATGCTTTTCTTGATATCGACGTTTCTACGGATTTGGAGGACGGTTATCATGACTCGGAGGGAGACATTATCTATCTTGAGAGTTTGCTTATAAACAATACTATCCCTAATTTCTCCCCCGAGGTGTTTTTCGATCATGAACAAAAATGCTTAAAGGATGAACCTAACAATTTGATAAGTATGGTCAAAGTTTTTGATACCGAGATTCCAGAGAAAAATTTTTCTCCAACATGTATGAGATTATCCTTTGAGGATCGCCATTATCTTTCTTTCACATATGTTATCCGAATCTTTCTTTCTTATTTCACCTATCCGGTAGAATTTCCTTTTCCTTTCTCCATCGGGAGTGAGGACACCATTTTTGACCCGTCATCTCCGCTTATAGTTTCTATTCATTAGAGCCGGTAGCATGCGAGAATCTAGGGATGAGCTCGGTACCAATCCCGTCTTGAACCCGTCCCGAATTGATGCTTTCGTTTTTTTCCCGAGAATGGAAGGTGTGTACCGGTACCGTACCGAATGGGATTCCGGTACCGGTACCCGGTACTGGGAAATCGGGACTTATCGGGTTATTCCCATTTTTTGTTAAACCATGTTGATCAACCCCACTTGGGTTTACTTAGTCTCTTTTCCATGCACTACACATGCATATCATGAAATTTCCTATAGAAAAATGTCTACATACTTAAACAATTTTCTTATGATAGTCTTATAGACTTACATATGGTGATATAATAATAGACTCAAAACTACAAGCTTATGTTAAGTTGATTTTAAACTGATAATATGAGCTTGCGTATAATCATATGATGAGGCAATTTCTCCACTCAAGAAGCTATTTCGTATAATAATATGAGCTTGCTTATAAACTGATAATATGGCTTATACGTCGTTTTTAGTTTTTGAGTGCCAACCAACACAAATACAGTTCTATTTATGTATGCTTGTCACATATAAAACTAAACTTTTACATCAGGTCTGATGCATCTTAGTGTTCAGTGGTATGCAAAAGTGCAGTAAGGAAAAAAAATAAATGCAACATGCTAGTATCTGATCCAACAGGTAGACAATTAAATTGCAACTTGCAACAAGCAGACAATGTAACTTACAAAGGTTCCAAAACACACAAAATCTACCACAATCATATGAAATCGTTCAAAATAAACAAACTAAATCATGTTTAACAAAACAGTTAATCTTGTGTGACTCCCATTCCTTTTCCTTTAGCGTTTTGCTTGGCAACTCATTCTTCTATATCTATACATACGATAAAAAACTACAAGTTAATAACTTAACAAACGTTAGAAAAACACATACAAGATAAGCTATTACCTTTTGCAACATCGTCATCATTTAATAGGTAGTCAATGTCATCTATTATAGCTTTTTTGGACTTTCTTACCCAATCTTGGGTACATATCAACGCCTTAACTACGGCATAAGACAAGTTAGTCCTATATGGGTCAAGAACACGACCTCCCGTACTAAAAGCCGACTCCGATGCAATGGTTGTTATTTGAATTGCCAAAATATCTAAAAAATAATAAAAACTTGTAAAACAACATAAAACATAAGGAATAAAATCATCATGAAATGTAGTAATTTTACCTTTAGCCATTCGAGCTACTATTGGAAATCTTGGAGCATTTAATTTCCACCACTCGAGAATGTCAAAATCACTAGTAAATTTAATTCGCGGCTCATTTAGGTACCTAGTTAACTCGGTATCCATTTCAATGGATCCGGAGTCTTCCAAATTCAAGAAATCATCCAAAAAGGCATTATCCCCAACATATGATTTACAAGATTGTTGATTCTTGGTTTTCTTAGAGGAGCTTTTTGACATAACCGTGTCAAACCTTGTTTTGTATGTTTGAAACAAAACATATGATTTACAAGATTGTTGATTCTTGGTTTTCTTAGAACTTTGAGTCCTACTGCTACTGAGGTCAGAACTTAGAACTAAGGTCAAAGCAATGTACATATTGTTAACAATAAGCTAATAATAAAGTGGCTAAATAGACTACAAACACCACCTGATACACATACACTTTATACAATCACAAAAGTTTTAGCTACATTTTTATAACTTATGTCAAGCATCTTCTGTGACTTGTTTTTATCATAAACAAACACGCCAATTAACATCCATGCACCTATGTATATTGATCATTATAAATAATAAACTAATGATCACTACTAACTAATAGTATTGATGATTGAGATATAATGACTACAATGCCATCTGTTGTATATGTAAAAAAAACAAAATTAAACATACCTCCATGGTTTTCAATGATAATGACTGAGATGATTTTTTTAAAGATATTAACTTAATGAGTTGTGTGATTGATAATAAGCTAGGGTTTAATTTTTAGGAAGATTTTGTGAAGGAACTATGGTTGTGAATCATAGCAGGGTTTTTTGACCTTTGGTTTTCTTCTTTATGTTATTGTTTATTTGCAGGGAACGAATGGGGTGTTTGGATAACCCAATTCATTAAAAAACATAGACTATTCAAATACCGGGAATTTTTCGGTACTATCCCGGTTTGGTACCGATCTCGTTTTAGTACTCTTGATTTTTTTTTGCTCGATTCATGGTACCGATCCCGTACTCGTATACCGGGATTCGGTACCGTTTCGGTACGGTACCGGTACGGTCCCGGTTCAGTATCAGGATTCGGGTCCAAATGCTCATCCCTACGAGAATCTGATGACAATTTTTCCATTAATCTGTAACTGTCCCAAGGACAACTAAATTCGGGGAATGAGTCAAGCTTAGTGACTCTTTAATAAACAAGCTCTTTGTGGGTGGCAACCTATGCTTATCCTTAGTAGTATATTAGTATAATATTTATGAATAAGTGTGATGTGAGGAGGCTAGCCTCTTCTTTTCTCGTGTTTCGTGTTTTTTTGGTTTTTGATGATTGTCCAGGATTGCCCGGATTTTGAAGGCTCTCGTGCTTGATGTTTTGTCCATCGTTCACTCGCTCTTCAATCCTTAGCATGCTTATATTGGGTATCTGATATCCTAAATCTTTTTTACTAACGTTTATCTATTAGCATACTTAATAAACGGCTTTAGATTTGCGTAGAGACCCCTTTATATCAAGATTATGCATTGAAATTAGTATGGAGGAATCTCTCATTGAGGACAATGTGTAGTTTTAGTATGGGGAGGGGGGAATCTATCGATCTGATTATACCTGCGACCGTTGTTCTCACGTAACCCCTTTTTCCAACAAAAATATGTGATTTATGAAAAAAAATAGCAAAATTTAAAAAAATCTTGTGCATAAAAAAGTGATAAATATTGGAATAAAGTGATGAAATAAGTGTTGTAACACAAATAAAGGTGAGAACGAGAAATAAATTTTGATCCGACCGGTTTTATAGCTTAGCTTTTTTCTTAACATATTTAAATCGAGTTTATTGCTAGTCTTATGTAGGCTTATCCATTATGCCGAACTCAATTTATTAGAATAAAGATTGTTGCCAGTCTATGTGACTTGTTAAAGTGCCGATCTTAATTCGCTAGGCTAAGCATTCGCGAGTCTCTTTCTTAGAGAGTTTAAATTGCGAAGAACGAGAAATGATATAGTCGAGTATAAGTCATGATATTAAGCGTGGAATAGTTGGTTTTCTTTAGAGCTCATAAGTATTAATTGTGGCTTTTTCTCTCATTAGTTTGTTTCACTTGTATATTAATAATGTTTAATAAATAAGGTTGCCCGGTTCAATTTAATTTTTAGTAACTTTCCACTAACTTGGAAGACGATGCCAATAGTTACACATCGGGAGTCGGAATTTGGCATACTATATATATCATATGAATAATTGCTTTACTTACACCTTAAAGAGCCTAAGGGTATATGGTGTAAGTAGAGTTAATCATGAGATTACTTATGCCTTAAAGAGCCTAAGGGTATATGGCGTAAGTGATTAAATTGTTCATACCTTAAAGAGACTTAGGGTATATGGTGTGAATGATTAAATCATGTTTAATAAATGATTTGTTTGTACCTTAAAGAGCCTTAGGGCTAAGTATTCGCGAATCTCTTTCTTAAAGATTTTAAATTGTGAAGAACAAGAAATGATAGTGTTAATTATAAGTCATGCTACTAAACGTGGAATAGTTGGTTTTCTTTCAAGCTCATAAGTATTAATTGTAGCTTTTTTCTCCCATTAGCTTGTCTCACTTAT